>PVIU01001671.1:181728-201747 GCA_004026605.1 Ondatra zibethicus
TCTTACAAACCACAATCCCAGAGAATTTAGACAACAATACGGACACTAAGAGAGACCTACATAGATATAATCTACATGGGAAGTAGAAAGTATAAAAAGACAAGATCTCCTGAATAATTTGGGAGCATGGGGACCTTGGGGGAGGGTTGAGGGAGGGAGGGGAGTGGCAGGGAGGGGAGCAGAGAAAAATTTAAAAAAAATAAAAATTAATAAAAACAACAACAACAACAAAAAATGCCCAGGCTTCTTTAAAAACTCAGTTGGAGACTACAGAGGAGAGAGCTTTGCAAAATCCAAGGTCAGGTTTGTTTCAAGGCTTTACAGGTGTTTTAATGAATAATAACAACACATACATCTACTGTCTAAGTAAGGAAATGAAAACATTAATAGCATGGGGGCTGGGAACTGAACTGAATATTAAATTTGACCACTTAAGACGTTTTTAATTTATGTTTATGTGTGTCTATGTGGATGTATATCATGTGTTTGAGAGAGGGAGCAGTGGAAGCCAGAGATGTTAGGTGCCCTGGAACTAGAGTTACAGATAGTTGTGAGCCACACAGTGCAGGTGCTGGGAACTGAACACAGGTCCTCTGAAGAGCAGCAAATACTTTTAACTGATGAGTTAGCTCTCCAGTCCCTAAAAATTTGGCTTTTAAAAAACAACTTGGAGCCGGGCAGTGGTGAAACATGCCTTTAATCCCAGCACTCAGAAGGCATTGGCAGGCAGATCTGTGTGAGTTCGAGGCCAGCCTGGTCTACAAGAGCTACTTTCCAGGACAGGTTCCAAACCTAGAGAAACCCTGCCATGAAACAAACAAACAAGCAAATAAACAAAACCATCTTGGAATCAAAGAATACTGTTAATCCCAAAGATGGGAGGAGAAGGATTACTGACCTAATTAAAATAAGCTTTTTTATTTGTACACACAGGCTGCCTTACCCTAACACAGGGTTTGAAAGTTCAGCATTGGATGTGAGGGAGACAAAGTTTTACAGAAATCAGAGTAGGGGGTTTCCAAATGGGGGATTTGGCAGATAAAATAGGTGGGTTTACAGGTACAGAACATGAACGTAACAAGTTAGTCCTACATGGACTCCTGAAACAAAGATATGATTGTAAGGTGGGCATAACAAGGTAGTCATGACAACTGGTAGTCACAGGTGGTCATACAACCTTTTGAAACAAAGACATGATTACCATTCCTAGAACAGGCAGTACAGAGCCATTTGTAGTTGAGGTTACAGGTGGGGTATAGCTCAGTCCTTGAGAAACAGAGGTTCAGTCACAAACAGGAATGAACCTAAAGACAACTTTACTATAAGATGGTTCAGAGGTTAAGACCAAAACTACTCTTCCAGATGTCCTGAGTTCAATTCCCAGCAACCACATGGTGGCTCACAACCATCTGTAATGAAATCTGCTGCCTTCTTTTGGTGTGCAAGCATACATGCAAGCAGAACACTATATCCATAATAAATATCTAAAATCTTTAAAAAAAAAAAAGATGGAGACAGACTGGTTCTTCAGAAACATCAGTAATGAAGGAAATGTCTATATCAAACAGTCAATATCATTCACAATGGTAAGACATTGGAAATCAACAGGTCCAACCAAGACCTTTAAGCACTGTTTTTCATTTGTTTTGTTTTGTGGTGCTAGGGTTTAAACCCACAAAGCTCTACATGTAATGCATGGACTCTGCTCCAAGCCACACCTCATTCTCCTAATAATTCTCCAGCTACACAGTGGAAGGGGGAAAACACACAACTAAAACCAAGCAAGAGGTAGGATCCTTAACAGGGAGAAGAAAAAAGTCACTGTGTTGGACGTCTCTATGTTTAAAAACCGAAGTTTAAATAATACTAAGAGATCAACATAACTTTGGGTGAATGTTTTAAAACATAGTAGAAACAGTAAATTTAAAAATGGAACTAAGAGAATGGTGATGGCTAGTTGGAGTCAACGTGACACGGTCTAGAGCCCCTGGGAAGAATCTTCATGAGGGATTGTCTAAACTGAGTGGCTATCTCTTGCTTAGGTTAGTGGAAGTAGGAAGACCCACCCTCATGGGCAGCACCACTTTACAAGTCAGGCTGTGAGCTGGATGAAAAGCAGGGGAGAGCTGAACGTGAAGTATTCACCTGCTGTACTCTTTGACTGTGGACAGAGTGCGGCTCATTCTCTTAGGCACCTGCTGCTGTGACTTCTGGCGATGGTGGACTACAACCCGGAAAAGTGCTGCTGTGACCTCAAATAGACTTTTTCTCCCCTAAATTGCTTTTCTCACGGTCACTCATCACAAGAGAAAAAGACACTAAGACAAAGACCCAACTTATAAAGGTGATGAAACAAACACACAGAATACAGTGCTGTCAAGAAATAGGATCACATGTCTCTAGAAAAACACAAAACTTAGCTATTTTAAGAAAAAATCTTGTCTAAAAATGTTGCCTCTTGTGATAAGAAAAAATACTGAATAATGGGCTGAAGATATGACTCAGCAGTTAAGAGCACTTACTACCCTAAACGAGAACCAGAGTTCAGTCCCAGCACCTACATCGGGCGCCTCACAAATGCCTGTAACTCCAGCTCCAGGAGAGCCAATGCCCCCACTCTGGTTTCTGTGGGCACCTGCGTGTGCATAAGCACATAAAGTAAGTCTTTTTCAAAAATTGAGTATTTACAAGATCTCAATACCTACTAGATTAGTTTTTATATTTAATTAAATCTTATTACCGTGTGTTTGTGTATGAGCATGTGTACAGGTGCCTGTGTTCCACAGTGTACATAGAGAGGTCAAAGAATAACTTTTGGAAGCCAGTTCTTGCCTTCCACCTTACTGAGGGAAAATCTCTCTTGTTTCTGCCATATGGCATATTCCAGGACAGCCCATGGGTTTCTGGGCTTCTCCCGTCTCCACCTCTAATCTCGCTGTAGGAGTGACAAGGTTAGAGACCTGGACTACTAACATCTGGCTTTTTGTGGGTTCCACTGGTCAAACTTAGGTCATCAGGCTTTTGTGGCAGGTTCTTTTAGCTATTGAACAATCTTCTCATAGCCCCTTTTAATATTTAAGACAAATTCAATAAAAATATCGATTATTGTTTTGGGCATGGGAAAAATACCCCTTATGAATGAATTCTAAACTGTATCTGGGTAAACTGACAAATTTTGGAAAAATACATATCTGCTTATTTTAATATATTAGAAAATTTCATGTGCCGCTGACTATTGTGTGTATATCTGTGAGTCTTTCATGTAATGATTTTGATACAGTGTAAAAGCTGGAGGGATGGTTCAGCGGTTAAGAGCATTGCCTGCTCTTCCAAAGGTCCTGAGTTCAATTCCCAGTCACCACATGGTGGCTCACAACCATCTATAATGAGGCCTGGTGCCCTCTTCTGGCCTGCAGGCATGTAGAATATTGTATACATAATGAATAAAATTTTTTTAAAAAGTTTAAAGAAAAGATCCGAAGCAAATGAAATTATGCTCATCTCTCTGCAGGGTTGGAGATGTGAGCAGTGCTCAGGAAGGGGGTGAGCTGTGTGGTCTTCTTATTAGTCACTGAACCCTTTTCTGCACAGTTTGCATCCCGTCACTTAAGTGGAGGGGCTACTGGCTGTTTGTAAATGTATTTCCCTTTACCTTTATAAAATAAAAGCTAAATAAAGTTGAAAAAGTGAAACAGAACTGGTCCAGGAGGAAGGAAATAACTGTCAAGGAGAACATCTGACGTGTGAGTGGGCTGGGACCAAGGGAGTGGGGGGCTCAATATTTAAATGGAATTGAAAGAGTCACATGGTGACTAGGAACAATATCAGATCACAAGATAAACTCCATCTAGATGACACAGAAATATGTGAAAAGTGGAGTCAGTAGGGAAAAAAATCTCCTTAAGAAATCAGAGGCTCATCTTACTTTGGGGGAAGGGTTTGGGGAGCCTATGAGTAACGGGAAGCAAATGGATCTGCTGATTTTAACAGTTCAAAATGAAATATTAGAACAAACTGAAGGATAAAAATTAGGAACATGGGGCTGTGGAGATGGCTCAGTCAGTAAAGTGCTTGCCACAGAAATATGAGGCCTAAGTCCAGATGCCTAATATTCCATGAAACCCAGGCAGAGAGGCTAAGTAACTCCAGTTCCAGAGGATCTGACACCCTCTTATAACCCCACCAGGCTCCGGAAACACACATGGTGCACATACACACATTCGGGCAAAATGCTCATGCACAAAACATAAAATTAAAAAAGCTTGTGGGGATCGGGGTAGATGTGCATGGCTGCCTGCACTTATGATTCAAGCTTCAGGAAGGTGAGAACCGGTGAATCCCTGAGGCTTGCTGACCAGCTACTTCAGCTAGTGAGTTCCAGATCCAGGGAAAGATCCTGCCTCAGAACATAGTGAGGTGAAGAAGAGAAGTGAAGAAAACATTTGACAAAGACCTCTGGCCTCCACATGCTAATGAATACATGTATACACATGAACATATTTGTGTAATATAAGAAATTAGAGATCTATTACCCACATGAGAGAAAATACTTACATAGGAAGCATTTTTTTCTTACAAAGCCCTTAATGACATTAGGATAACATATGCAAAAATGTTTAAAACAAAGCCATGAACACTTGAGATAGTTGATGTGTTCCTACAGCAAATTCAGCAGAAAGTGCTAAATGTCTGGTCAAAACATGTGAGCCAATAAAGATGAGAAACAGCAATATGCATGTGACATTGTGTGTATGATACCCTGTATGTGTATGTGTCTGATTATGTGTGTGTATGTGTGTGTACGCAGGCACGGCTGTTTGTGTCTCTGACTATGGGCACACCAAACAGCATTCTGTAATCTTGATCTGGAAACTCCACTTCAGGGACTCTTCCCCACAAATGTGATCAGAAAACCAGACAAATGGTGAAAACAGGAGAAGTGTCTGGGCAGACCTGATGGCACAGGTCTGTCATGCCAGCTACTCTGGAGGCTCAGACAGAAGGGCAAAGCTGAGGCCAGCCTGGGCAACTTAGGGAGCTATTGTCCCAATAAAACACTTTTACAAAGTTACTGAGGATGTAGCTCAGCCATGAAGTCTAGCATGTGTGAGGCTCTAATAGGTCAAACAAAAATTAAACCCAAGAACTCAGCCCTTCTTGGCCACAGTATCTGCTCCATGCTTGTGTTGCCCCAGTCTCTAGACACAACATGAATATCACAGATACTCAGCATATTCTACAGAATGGCTCGGTCACCACACTTAGGCCGTGTGCAGCCTGTCCATTGTCGCCCTGTCTCTACATCCCCTGGACCAGAGGTTCTGATGACAACTGCCACGTTGTCAACAAACCAGCACTGTCTTCAGGGACACCTATCACCAGCTCTTGTCTGTCCAATATATGTTCAAAAAGAGTGGACGGCCATTCTCTGCTGCTTAGGGGCTCAGCATGACCATCACCCTGAACTGCAGATCCTCTTGAGGAACACAAGTGTGTAGAAATGACTTTGAGAAGGCAAAGAGGCCGCTCAGGAGCCCATACCCAAGGCCCTGTGCAGGGTCCCTCCCATCTCAGTGCGGCCACTCAAGGCTCACACAGCTATGATCTGCTGCTGGCACTATGTGCTCCTACTACTGTGCCAAGGAGGTCACACTCCCACCTGACCCCACCTGCAGGAGCAGGCAGAGGTGCAACATGGTCTGAGGCCTTGTGGAAGCTCAAAATGGCCACTTGCTTGAAAGGAGACTCAGAGCCTCAATCACTTTAGTGAGCCAGGACAGCAACCCAGGACAGGTGGAGATGTACCCTTCTCCTTGAGCTGTGCAGCCCCTCAAATACCCTGCTTCTCAGGTCTGGGGAGATGGCTCAGTGGTTAAGAGCACTGGCAGCTCTTCCAGAGGACCTAGGTTTGATCCCCAGAACCCATATGGCGGCTCACAACTGGCTGTAAACTCCAGTTCCAGAGGATTCGATGTCCTTTTTTGGCCTCCGTAATACCAGGCATGCATGTGATGTACAGACATAAATGTAGATAAAACACTCATAAAATTGAAAATGAAAATAAAAAAAAAAACTCTGCTTCTCAGCAGAGCTACAACCTCTGGGGCCTTCATTGCAGGAGAGTCATTTTCCGGGTTGGATGTCCGCACTTCCGTGAGAGGCACAGCATTTTCAGAGTGCTGTTCATGGCCTAGAAGAGAAGGAGGTTGCCATAGCCAGTGGGCAGGGGACTCATCAGCCCTTTTTTATCTGAGCAGAGTGAACAAGAGGCTCCAACACTGGATTAGGAGGGGGTCATTCTTGCTTGGGGCTACCCTCAGGCCGAGGAGGCAGCTGAGGAGAAACTGAAGGAAAATAACACACATACAATCTCTGGTTCTGCAGTAACCAGAGCTGTCCCCTGCTCTCTCCTGTCCTGACCTTTATCCTCAGTTGAGGAGTTGATGTCTACTCTCTCACACTTGGTTAAAACAGCAAGGGAACCATCAGTGAGATGGACTGGTAAGATTCTGGGTTTTTGTGGTTTGGGGGAAGTGGGAGATGGTATATCAATTGCAGGAGCAAAAGAGAGGTCTCGGCTTCAAGGACAGTGGGGTTCGGGATACAGGGAGGGCAATTCTGCAGGAGAAGAGCAGGTTAGGGAGATTCAGATTTGGTGTCCAAGGGACCCACCCACAGCCAACACTCACCTGGACAGGCTCTTTTCATGAACTGCAATGCATGCTTCCATGCCCCAGTCCAGACAACTACAACTGCAAGAAAAATCAGCAGCCCCGGCACTGAGAGCCCTATGATGAGAGCTAAGTCAGGTCGAGAGTCTTTGGGAACACATTTCCGGTTTGTGTTCGGGGTACAGGAAGTCTTTTCAGATTCTTCATCGGTGCACCTGGGCACAACAAGGAACAAATAAGATTCTGTGAGAAGATGGGGTGAAAGGGGAGGCACCCACTCTGCCCAGTGTCCCAGAGATGGTATTAAAGGAAGGACAGACTCCAAATTTGTCCCTACACCTGGGCACACACAGTGCAGTCTTTGGGGAACTCTCTGTAGGCATGGTGGCAGCCTTTCTGCAGGGTGTGTGCTGAGCTGCTCTGGGCCACAGGGAGATCCTAAGTTAGGAAAGGGGAGGCCAGAAGCCTGTGTGGTCACCGCTGAGCCATGTCCCTTTGCCAGCCTTCAATAAGCAGACCTTTTTACCAGGTGGTCAGGGAAGAGTAAATGAAGTATTTTCTCTCAAACTCGTGAAGTTGAGACATGGGTTACTGAGAGGACAGGGTCCTGGGGCGAGGCTAGCTGAGTCAGCTCAGGTGCCTCCGAGCCACACACACACAGAGCGTGTTTGCGGGCTTGCAGCACTTTTGCCTTCCTAGGCTTCTCAAGAATTCTGAGGTGATGTAAATAAACACAAGCCAGGCTGTATGCTGCTCACTCCCATACTGCATTCTATGGATAGTAGACAAATTATCTGGCAAGGGAAAAGAATGGGTGGGAAATTGAAGGGATTGGTGGTAGGGGTTAGGAACATGGAAAGATTTGCAGTTGGACCTGGAGAGACCACAGCGGGCTCAGAAGAGAGCACAAATGTCTGGGGATACCGCTGTCAGCCCGAGGGGGTCAGGGCCACTATTCTAACACCTTGTAGTGTGGGTTCTCCATGGAGTCAGAAGGAAAGAAAAGGATACAAGGAAGCTTGGGTCTTCTGGGGTTCCCTGGGCTTGTAGGAATTCCAGGGCCCCATGACATACTCGGAGCACTTCTGGCAGAACTCAGTAGAGTTTCCATCTTTAAAGGTGCCTGGTTTGCACTGACACTCGGTGTCCCGGGTGGAGTTGCATCTCCTTATTTCATCTTCACCTGTAAGAGTTTGAGGGATGAGTTATCCAGGTTATCGTGGTAACACTTCCTTCTGACACAGTTCCTTCTGTTTCAGCTCCACTGAACGTAGGAAGTAATAACGAGGACCCGTTTCTATTACACCACAGCCAGGGCATGCAGACAATTGCTCCCAGGAGCAGCTTTGAGTACTCAGAGTCAAACCAAAGGAACACGATTCATGACCTCATGCATCGGATTTGATCATGAGGACAGGAGCAAGAGATGTACAGAGGGAGCTCTTCAAGCTCCTGGAAACAGGAGGAGCTCGAAGAAGCAGGGACCGCGTGGTCACACCTACCAAGAGCTCAGAACCTAGAACAAGAGAGCCTAGTCCAGAGAAAGCTGGAAGCACAGCATGACCTCACTCAGCCATTCCTTTCTTTGTTATAGACTAAAATGGTTAATCACCTTTGTTATTTGATAAGATCTAGGATCAACTGGGAGACAGCCTCTGGGCATGTCTGTGGGGAGATTATCTTGGTTAAGCTAATTAGGTGGGAAGATTCCTACACTCTGGGTGGTACCATTCTTGGACTAGGTTCCTGAACTATATAAAAAGGAGAAAGTGAGCTGAACACACACATCTATTACTCTCTGAAAACGGAAGTTGAGTGGCTGCTTCAAGCTCCTGCCCACTTTGACTTCACTGCAATGATGGATGGATGAACTGCGAGCCAGTTCAACCCTCTCTTCCTTTTGCTTTTGGCTGAGCTTTTGTCTCAGCAAACAGGAAAAGAAACTAAAACAATAGCCTACGACCTAAACACTTTAGCAGGCCCACAGCAGGAAAGATGAAAGCGCAACGTTTCTGTGAAAGGTTCTAGGAGGAGTGGCCTCAGGTCTCACAGGACTAGAAAGCAGCCAATATTAAGAAAAAAGCTGATGCATCCGAAGGGCAAGGATAGATCATAACATGTCACTCATAGCTGGAGACTGACCACAGGGACAGAGGGGAGACTCTCAGTGGCTCTTTTCCTTTTGAAGCTGGCGTTACATCCCATGACCCACACTTCTGACTTCAACTTCTAGAAAATGCAAAGCAGGCCACTACCGTGGTAACTCAAGATTTGCTACTGGGTATCAAACCCATTGCAGAGTTGAGGAGACACATGCTGGACCCAGAATGGGATTAATGCCCTATTCCAAATGAGCAGGGCTCTTTCTTCCTCAGTGCTGAAACTCTGGCTGAGATCTCCCTGTTCCACTTAGAACCCTGTATCTGCCCTTCAAGGTCCAGCTCTAACATCGTGTGCCCCGTGGAGTCCTGCCACTGCTCAGGACAAGTCCTTGCGCAGCTGGCACCCGGGTGCTTCCTGTTCGCCAAGTGTGCCAAGTTATATGTAGTGAGTGGTGCAGGCAGTGGTAACTGCCCCATAATGCATCTGGGGGCACTAGGCCCTGCTCTCCACAGCGGCAGATTAGTTTTTACCTTATTCCCCACTGATGGTCCCAATGATTCCTAATCACAACAGCACAAATTAAATCTCCAGGGTTTTTGTTTTTAATTTTTGTCCCATTGAATTATGGACAGGCGGAGAACAGGGTGGGATAAAAAGTAAATTGGGCTGGAATTGAGATTTCTGAGTCCACAGCAGTTGTGAGTCCCACCTCCCCAGACCGCACCTGTGGGAAAGAGCCCCTTTGTTCTGTACCTGTCGTACAGGTGCTGCACTTTATGCACGAAGGCAGACTGTTGGAGTGGCTGGTGTAGTCTATACCATCCACGCAGGGCATGCAACCATCCTCATCTGACTGGTAGAAGCCTGAGGAGGGAAAGAAAGATGGTGAAGGGAACTTTGGGACTTCGGGAGCTACAGGGAAGACCCGGGAAGCGGGGATTGCAATTGAGGAATTGCCTTCCTCAGATTGACTCCTTATTTCATCTTCACCTGTAAGAGTTTGAGGGATGAGTTATCCAGGTTATCGTGGTAACACTTCCTTCTGACACAGTTCTTGTCTACCGCCCACCCCACCCTGCCTATGCTGCCACAAGACAGATGAATACTGGGGACAGCTCCCCCATGCTCACAGTTTCAGGGCTCGCTCACCTGCACCTGCCCAACAGGTTGGCTCTGTTGTGCTGCCCAGGCAAGGTGCAAGGCCTGGAGGCAGCTTGGCAGCTTCTTTAGGAAGCCAAGGAGCAGTGTGTCTTACCTCTAGAGTGGCGCCCACAGGCACAGGGAGCAGCCAGAGCCTGCAAGGTTGTAATGGGCCTTCTAGAAGGAATGGGGCCATTCTAAAGAGACGCTTGTGACCTCTACCTTTGACTATACGACTATTGAGACACGACGGTCCAACAAACTGAAAATCTTGTACTGGGGAAAGAAGAAGGATGAAACCCATGGCTAGGTAGAGACAGAAACTTGTAGGGAAAGAGATTTGCAACTTGTCAGACCACCTTGCAGGACGGAATGGGGCCAAAACAGAAATGGGTCAATAACTCTGGTAGTTGGAGAGATGGCTCAGTGGTTAAGAGCACTGGCTGCTCTTCCAGAGGAGCCAGGTTCAATTCCCAGCACCTACATAGCAGCTCACAGCTGTGTGTAACTCCAGTTCCAGGGGATTTGGCACCCTCACACAGACATACATTCAGGCAAAAACACCAATGTACATAAAATAAAAATAAACAAATCATTAAAAATATGAAAATAAAATAACATAAAACTTTGAACCCTTACTTAACCCTAGACTTCGTGTCAAAGATGGATTTGGAGGGGGGTGGTCATTTAGACCCTCTGTCTGTTTCCACTATGGCCATACTGGACAAATCTTTCTTCAAACTTCTGGTATCAATCAATGACTCTTTTGATTGGCAAAATTATTGAGGATGATGGTAGAGCCTGCCTTGCTAGGACTGCCAGAACACAGACTCCGACCTTGATAATTCTGGTATAGGCTGGGAGCCACCTAAGGTTCCAAGGAGAGTTAAGATGTGTGAAGAGAATGCAAACACAGCTGGTTTGTATGGTTTCATGACTGTAGCATCCCCAGAAATCACACAATGCAAATAAGTGAACAGTAACTGGCTAGCAGAGCTGGGGCTACAGGTCTAGGGGAATGTGCTCATCAAGCATGAGTGAGGCCCTGGGTTAGATCTAGAAGAAAAAAAAAGAAAAGACAGAAAATAGAAAGGAACTGGATAGCCCAATATAAAAAAGAAACTGGACCCTTACCTGATACTGCATACAAACACCTAAATAGAAGCATAGAAATTCCCAAACTCACAGAAAACATGAAGACAAATCTTCATAACCTTGGATTTAGAAAATATAAATATCTAAGGCATAAAAGAAATCAGAACTGAAAAGGCCAGAAGACTGGAAGAATATGGAGCTGGGGGTGGGAGGTCAGGGCCAAAGATTGGCAATCAATCTAGAATGTACCTGGTAGACATGGTCTTTTTTGTTGGCTCTGCGGCACATTCTGGAGGTCAGCTGGGTGATCATGGACTGGCTCAGCGGACACGCTGCCGATGAGGCTCTATAGAAACAAAGAAGGAACTGCCTTAAGTGGCTGCTAGTCTCACCACCACAGGGCCATCTCACATTCCCTCCCCTCCAGCTTCTAAAACGACATGGATCTCAGACCCTCCCTCCCTTCTAAAACTGTCCAGTACTTGTGTTCATATTCCTCTCTTTGCTCCTTGCAGTTGCTCAAATCCTAGAAACTTGAACTCCTCCTCTCTCTTTTATTCTTTCCTGTTGAAACAAGTTAAGTTTGTGTCCATATAGTAGAAAATTAGAGGAAAGCCTTTAAAAATTACATTTTCTCAACTAGAAATAAGACGCATCCTCTAATATACTGTCTTGTTTCCCATGTGACTACTTAATCATATGATTGACTCTCTCTCTCTCTCTCACTCACTCTCTCTCTCTCTCTCTCTCTCTCTCTCTCTCACACACACACACACACACACACACACACACACACACACACAGTTTTTAAAATGCAGTCAAGAACTGAGGAGATGGTTCAGTGGATAATACACTTGCCACACAAATATGAGGACCTGGACTCAGATTCCCAAAACTCATATAAGGCCAAGCAACAATGGCACACATCTGAAATCCCAAGGTTCCTGGTGCTGGATGGGAGGTGGAGATGGAGAACCCCTAGAAGCTCATGGGACAGCAAGCAGCATACTCAGTGGCGAACAAGAGAGATCCTGCCTCAAAGAGGTAGGTAAGGGCTGACACCAGAGGCTGCCCTCTGAGTGCCAGACACTGCACTCACACAAACTCATTGAATGTGCACACACACACACAGAGTTTTTTTTTTTGATTTTTATTGAGCTTTAGATTTTTCTCTGCTCCCCTCCCTGCCTCTCTCCTTTCCCAAGGTCCCCATGCTCCCAATTTACTCAGGAGATCTTGCCTTTTTCTACTTTCCATGTAGATTAGATCTATGTATGTCTCTCTTAGTGTCCTCATTGTTGTCTAAGTTCTCTGGGATTGTGGTTTGTAGGCTGGTTTTCTTTGCTTTATGTTTAAAAACCACCTATGAGTGATTTCATGTGATAATTGTCTTTCTGTATCTGGGTTACCTCACTCAAAATAATGTTTTCTAGCTCCATCCATTTTCCTGCAAAATTCAAGATGTCATTGTTTTTTTTCTGCTCACACAGAGTTTTTAAAAAAATGCATTCATGTATACATACATCTACATCTAGGCCAGCATTCACATTGTCATGTAAACAAAATCCAGAATTCTTTTCATCTTGCAAAACTGAAAGTCAGTAGCCATTAAAATAGCAAACCGCTTGCTTCTCCATCTACCTTTCCATGCTAGCAACCACTGCTTTGCTTCTCTTTTCTTTCTTTCTCTGTTTTTTTTTTTCCAAGTAGCTAAAAAAGTAATACCAAAAGTAGCTGAAAGCCAAGAGAGTATGGAAGAAATAGTTCTTACGCAGGGCTGCCTGGCAATAACTGAACATGTCCTAACCTTGGTTCCTACTTTTATTCTTTTTTTCAGACATAGGCATGTTCCACCTCAACAGTGAAGTATTAAAACAGAAGGTGGAGCACTCGTGCTGGCAGAAGGCAAAAGTCCAGATACTTGCCCTAAGGGCCTTTTTACTCTTTTTAAATCAATAAATTGCTGAGCCAAATAAACAATGGTGTCACACTGTGAATGAGCTCGCGCGCGTTCTTGTCAAGACCAGGCACTTTCCTCTCCTAGCCTTGTGAAGAGAGGTGCCGGAGGCCCCGTTCCAGCAGCTAGGCAGGGTCAACCCTCCAGCCCCTGTTTCTAAATTCTTTCTGCCCCGTGGGTTCTGCAGGGTAACAGGGTCCTCTTCCCCTGCCCCATCTAGTCCCTGGTATGGTGTTTTGGTGAGTTTCACTGAGTCGGTTGGGTCCTTCCTTCACACCCCTCTGCGCCCCGCCTTGGTCTTTCTCCCCTCGGCCCGGGTCCAGTCTCCCACCTAACGTCAGATCCTTCCTCCTTCCACCCTTGAGTTCCCTCACTTACCGTCAGATCCTCCCCCCCACACACACAATGGAGCCCTGCCTCGTCATATCCTCCCCAATCTAGAGCTCTCCGCCCACCTCTGCCACACCCTGCTAGACCCCATCTTGGGGTTCCCCACCCCCACCCCACCCTCGGACCTTCCACCTTTCCCCGTCGAGTTCTCCCTCCTCCACAGTGGTGTCCCCCAACAATGTCAGACCTCCTTCCACCCGGCGCAATACCGGTAGGGCACGTGCGCTCCAGGTCCGCGGGACACTTTGCGCCACTCCCCTGCTTCTTGGCTTCTTGCTTCCGTACCTCGCACGGCGCTCTCCCCGGGCGGTACTCACCGGTAGCAGAAGGACAACGGCTTGTAACTTGCGGGTCTTCGGGACCCTAATCCGAGGTCTGGGCCCCGGGAGTGACCTGGGACCTGGGGTGTGACCTGCCCAGGCCGCAGAGGCTGCGGGCGTGTTGCACAATGGAGACTTCATGGAGTTAGGGTTGCGCTGATCCCGGATCCGGCGGCTTCTCAAAATCCACGAAGAGCTGTTTCCTCAGCCCAAAAAAGTTCTCTGGATTCCCGTCCTACAGCATCGTTCTTGGTGGAACCTCTCTGCTCAAGCCCCTGCGCTCGTGGAAAACTTTAAGGAGTTCTAATGTCATCATTCTGGGAGGAGCTAAATAACTTCCAACCCCTTTCCTGTACTGAAACCTGCCAGCACAGACCACGTGAGGAGCATAATCGCAGGGCCCACAGTCTCAGACAAGATTTGAACAACTTTTTTTTTTTTAAAGAATCATGACATTTTTATTGTAGTTTTCAAGTCACGGATATGTCCACGATTATAAAAACTCATAATACTCAATAGTTTGTCTGCCCCTTCATACTCTGCCTAATATTGCCTAATATTATGACTATCACCCTAGTAACAGAAGATAAATCTGTGCTTCTATGTAGAACACTATTTGTACAACCAAGGAAAGCCTGAGTTCACTGGCCACCTGCCCCTTGCTGCCTGCAGACCAGCTGCTCACACTGGACACAGCATAGAGCTGGTCGCAGGAACACCTGCCTGCGCCCTCAGTGTCCAACCGCTCAGCTAGAAGACATTTGAGTTTCAGCTTCTGCCCCTGGAAGAGCTGATTGGGAAGGTGGCTACTGTGATCAGGCCTCTTCCTCCTCCTTTTTTCTACCTTTTCTTCCTCCTCCTCTTCTTCTTGAATTAGATATATATATATATCGTATACTGTCAGGCTACGTCTGAGAACCCAGAACAGAAAATAATAAACTAGATGGCGTTGCTGGGCCCTGGTGATGCACTTCAATGCCAGCACAAGCAAAGGCAGGTAGATCTCTTGAGTCTGAGGTCAGCCTGGTCTACAGAGTGAGTTCAGGACAGCCAGGACTTACACAGAGAAACCCTGTCTCAAAACTACACACACACACACACACACACACACACACACACACACACACACCACACTAGATGGCCTCATCTGCTTATATCAGTGTATTGAAACTTAATTTGAGCATTTTGACAATTTCAATATATATTGAATATATCAAACATATATTGAATACATAATATCTTGAGTATATAATATATTTATATATATCTATATATCAGACATAGTGATGTCTTTAATCCCAGTACTCAGGAGGCAGAGGCAGGTAAATCTCTGTGAGTTTGAGGCTATCCTGGTCTACACAGTGAGTTCCAGGACAGCCAGAGCTATGTAGTGAGACCCTGTCTTGAAAAACAAACAAACAAACAAACAAAAAATGATAACAAGAGTTAGAGTTTCCATCTGCCGCAGGCCTTCAGATCTCCAGCACAGTACATCACTGAGCAAACTTCTTCACATCTCTTTCAGCTCATTTCTTAAGCCACAACCCCAAACAAAATTTGTGGGGGGTGGAAAGATGCATGCTTTTCAAGGAAGTGTGTTGCCTAAAGCCTGAGATGATTCAGTAAGGTTTCTGGTACCCAAATAAAGTATTCAGTTAATTAAGAATCTGTAACTTTTGGAGCTCAGTGTGGTGGCACTTGGGAGGCAGAGGCAAGTGGGTCTCTGTGACTCTGAGGCCAGCCCATTCTACATAGTGAGTTCCAAGACAGCAAGAGCTACATAATAGAGAAACCCTGTCTGGAAAAATAAAGAAAATCTGACTTCTCTCGAATCACTCAGCTTCTCCCTGATTGGCTCAAATAATGCTAGCATTACAAGAAGCAGCTCACAGTGCTGTTGGGAGACACTGTACCCTACTGGCCTTCCAGGTGGGTCTTCTCAGCACAGAACCTACCAGGCAACAGAGAACAATCCATAAGCAAAGGTTGGTGAGTCATATTTGGAACCTGGGTGGCATATTTGGACTGTAGGTGCCACCTGTGGGGCCAGTGGAATCAAGGCACCCTCTTCTAGGTATCCTTGGTCTATGCTGTCAGGATTAAGAGATAGCCTTGAGACATCACCCGTTTTTGAGTCACTGGAGACATTCGCTGCAGAGAACAGCCAAGAGGAAGAAGCCTGAGTAGGGATGTGTTTGTAACAGGACAGAGATGGCAAGAAACACAAGCCCAGATTCACAAGACAGTGACAGTGCTTACACTGTTTGATTACCCCTGGAAGTCAAATCTACTGTCAAGGCTGAGGTGGGGAGATTTTGTATCCAGTACCATATATCAATGGTCCTCAACCTATGGGTTGTGACCCCTTTGGGATTGAACAACCCTTTCACAGGGGTGGTCACCTAAGACCATCAGGAATATGAGATATTTGCATTTTGATTCATAATAGTAGCAAAATTAAAGTTATGAAGTAGCAATGAAAATAATTTTCTGGTTTAGGGGTCACAACATGAGGAACTACATTAAAGGGCTGCAGCATTAGGAGGGTTAAGAACCGCTGCTCTAGACCATGCTACATTCCTTCCCTTTGGCATATCTGGCATATTTTATTAGCATAGTGTCCTTCAGGTCCATCCATGTGCTGATGAATGATAGAATTCCTTCTTTTTATAGGGTGGACATGAGCAAACTTATCTTTAAACAACAATTTTGGTGATCTGAGTCTGAACCTGAGACTAAGATTTCTGGGTCATTTAAGAGTTCTACTTTTTGTTTGTGCAGAGCCTCCACAATTTTTCCAATAACTGTATACATTTACATCCCAAACAAACACCCTCTCCCCGACAATACCATTCCATCCCTCTCTTCCATATTCACCACCTCATGAGGTACCACACACATTTTGTAAATGTTTTTCGAAACATTTGGATGCTATTGTTAGTGAAACTTGTTCCCATTCTGTTGCTTTGGAATTGCTTGCTACATCCTCATATAAATATTACCAAGTTTTGTGCACTGGTCAAGAAGTCTATGATCCTGTTACATTTGTATACTTTGACCTCATTATAGATTATTTAGAGTTCTGTGTGTAGGCAATCATTTTATATGTAACTAAAAAAAAATCTTAGTTCTTCTTTTCCAATCTTTAATGCCTTTTAATTATAGTTCTTATTTAATTTCCCTGGCTGGGATTGCCTCTTAGTGCCCCATTAAATGGAAATGGTTTAGAAAAGCTAACATGCTTGTCTTATTCTCAGCCTTGGAAGGAAACTATCAAAAAATCAAAATTAAAAATTATTATCTGAGTACATACCTTCTAGTGAGATTTCTGGGTCCTTTGAGGTAATATTTGTGGTAGTTTTAACATTTTTATCACATTTAGTTTATTTGTGTGTGTGTTGCACACACACATGCACATGCCACAGGGCAATGTGCAGAAGATGGTTTTCACCATCTATCATGTGAATTCATAGGTCCAAACTGAGGTTATTGGGCCTGGAGACAGAGGCATTAGCCACCCAGTTATATTAATATATATATATTTATATATATATTTAAAATAGGTACCCTTTTCAAACTTTTTAAACTCCCTTCCACTCCTAGTTTGTTAAGAACTCTTATGAATGACAGTTGGAATTTATCACGTGAATTTTCTTTTGTATCTGTGGAGGTGATTTTGTGGTTTTTCTCTTTCCTGCTGTTAAATAATTTGAGGACTTTCAGATGTTGCATTTTGCTTGAATTCTTGGACTACATTTGGCATAATTTTTTTATTCAAAGTTATTTTATTGCTCGTGTACACAAGAGAATTTATGGCACTAAATCAGAGCTGTGGATGACTCCTATTTCCAATTGAGTGGGAGGACCCACTTAGTCTTATAATAACGAGCCAGCCAGTGAATTCTGCTCTCTATCAGAATCAGACAGAATTTAGCATCCTTATCGTTTCTGTTCCTCTCAAGATGCTTTCGGATGGCGACTGCTTTCTTAATCAAATGGTAGAGATCCTCAAGGAAATCAGGGGCAAGGCCTTTGGACTTAAGGATTCTCAAGATTTTATTACCAGTCACAAAACGGACCTGTGCTACACCATGTAAGTCCCTCGGGATCACGCCTATTTGGGAGGGAGTGAAGCCTTTCTTGGCCAGTTTATAAATCTGTTCCTTCACGTTGTCAGCTTCAGCGGCGTGGGGACCCTATGGCAGTAGGGCAGCGCCAACTGGGACAGGCCCTTCCTGGGGAGGGTGCATGCGACCCATGATGGCAGAGGTCTGGCAGCAAAGAGTTGACATAATTTTTTTACATATTGGTAGATTTCATTTGGTAATGTCTTTGTGTCTGGACTGACAAGGGATATTAGCCCATCTGTTTCTTTTTCTGTATTGACTTTGTACAGTTCAGATTTCATTATCACCCTGGATTTAGAAAATAAACTCAAGTTTCTGGGGGAAATTGTATAAGAATAGTTAATATTTCTTTCTTAAATGATTGACAGCATTCAACAGTAGCATCACTCATATTTTCCTTCTCTTTTTAAAATAAATCTTATTTTATTTCATATGTATGTATGAATGCCTCCATATATGTAAGTGAATTGCATGCATGCCTGGTGCACATGGACACCTAAGAGGGTATTAGATTTCCTAGAACTGGAGAGCAGTTGTGAGCTGACTTCTGGGTGCTGGGAACCAAGCCTGAGTCCCAAGTGCTCTTAACTGCCGACCAACTAGCATATATTCCATTTCTTATGTTTTTTTAATTAAAAAACTGTATTATTTTTATTTTATACATATTGGTGTTTTGCCTGCATGTATGTCTGTGTAAGGGTGTCAAATCCCCTGGAGCTGGAGTTACAGACAATTGTGAGCTGTCAAATGGATGGATACTGGGAACTGAACCCTGGTCCTCTGGAAGAGCAGCCAGTGCTTTTAACCACTGAGTTTGTTTTAGCAAGTGAACATTTTTAAGGTATTTGTCTCCTTTAGCAGGGCTCTAATATCATGATATAAAGCAGCCTGTAAAGCTCTTGAACACTGATCATAATAGTGATATCCAGTCTCTAAAATTCTGATTTTTTATATATTTTGGTTTTTCTCTCTTTTTTAACGAACTTTCCTAAGGGCTACTAAATTGTCTTACTCTTTTCTTTATAATTAAAAAAAACTTTAATTTTATGTGCACAGGTGTCCTGACTGCATATGACTGGGTACCATATGCACACAGTGCTTGAGGTGGGCAGAGGGCGTCTCATCTCCTGGCAGAGGAATTGCAGATGGTTGTGAGCTGCCATGGTGGTGCTGGGATTCTAACCCAGGTCCTCCTGAAGAGCAGCCAGTATTTTTAACTGCTGAGCCTTCTCTCTAGCCCTTTTCTTACTCTTTTCAGTAAATATACTATCTATATTAGTGTTACTGATTTTTGTATTTTATAGTTATTCTCTTCATTATTATTTTTCTTCTATATATTTTGCTCCATTTTGTCTAACCCTTTTTAAACTTCTTTATTGAAGCTTTGGGGTTTCACATCATGAACCCCAATTCTGTTCACCTTCCAGTCCCCCCATATCACCCTCATCCCTGTTGCATTTCCCCCATGACAGAAAACAAAACAAAGGAAAAGAGCTTCCGGGCATACTCGGCCGTAACCAGCCCCTGCAATGGCCTCGTCTTTGGTGGGCAAGAAGATCGTGTTTGTGACGGGAAACGCAAAGAAGCTGGAGGAGGTCATTCAGATTCTAGGAGATAAGTTTCCGTGCACTTTGGTGGCACAGAAAATTGACCTGCCTGAGTACCAGGGAGAGCCGGATGAAATTTCCATACAGAAGTGTCGGGAGGCAGCTCGCCAGGTTCAGGGTCCTGTACTGGTGGAAGATACCTGTCTGTGCTTTAATGCCCTCGGGGGACTCCCTGGCCCCTACATAAAATGGTTCCTAGAGAAGCTAAAGCCTGAAGGTCTCCACCAGCTCCTAGCCGGCTTTGAGGACAAATCAGCCTACGCACTTTGTACATTTGCTCTCAGCACTGGGGACCCAAGCCAGCCAGTCCTCCTGTTCAGAGGCCAGACCGCGGGCCGGATTGTGATGCCGCGAGGCTCCCGGGACTTTGGCTGGGATCCTTGCTTTCAGCCTGATGGATACGAGCAAACGTATGCAGAGATGCCAAAGGCTGAGAAAAACGCCATTTCTCATCGGTTCCGGGCCCTGCTCAAGCTACAAGAGTACTTTAGCGTGACTGCTGGGGCTGGCCAGTAGGATGCGGGGATGGAGATGACTAGTGTAGAACTTCCCAGGCAGCCTTAGCAGCCAGGTCTGGAAGAGCAGTTTGCTCTGCACAGGGGAACTCTG
>PVIU01001672.1:8938-201771 GCA_004026605.1 Ondatra zibethicus
CACACACACACAGAGAGAGAGAAACACAGAGAGAGAGAAACACACACACACGCACACAGAGAGAGAGAGAGAGAAACACACACACACGCACACACAGAGAGAGAGAAACACACACACACGCACACACACACACAGAGAAACACACACACACGCACACACACACAGAGAGAGAGAGAAACACACACACGCACACAGAGAGAGAGAGAGAAACACACACACAGAGAGAGAGAGAGAAACACACACACACACAGAGAAACACACACGCACACACATGCACACACACACAGAGAGAGAAACACGCACACACACACACAGAGAGGGAGAGAGAGAGAGAAACACACGCGCACACACACACACACACGCACAGAGAGAGAGAGAATAGAAATGTCTTAAAAGCCAGCATTCTCACATTGTGTTGAATTTGCTTTCACCAAACCTTTACAAGCAAAGCATCCAAAGAGAAGACTAAGAAGGTCATTTGTTTGATTTCTAAAAACTAATTGATTCAAGGGACTCCAGCAGTGCTGAGATAGTGCAAACGGCATCAGGATAATTTCTTTTGCCTGTTTAAATCAACCACATTTGTATTTTCCACATCTTTAATTAGCTTTTTTTTTTCTTCCTGAAGCTAAGTCAACATTCATCACGATGGTGACGGAGTACCATGTGCTACAGATGGAGGCTTCTGAGTATGCAGGAAAACCCTTGAGGTGCTCGCTCGCATGTGTTGGTATCTGGCTTGCCTTTCTCACACTCGATATGGAGAAGGAAGATGGGAGTTGAGAAGGAACCATGATGTCATAAAAAGAAAAGAGGTGATGGGGTGTATGTCTACAAAGGTGCTTCAACTTGAGCACAACATGCCATAAACGAAATGAAAGAAAGACAGAAACCATCTGGCAGATGATAGATTCAACTCCATGATGTTCTTGTGGGGTGATATTTGTTTGTTTTAATCTATAGCCTCTAGAGTAACTACTTTTTAAATACATAGTTCCCATGTCTATACACAGAGAAAGATGCAAATCTTTAATAGAAGATCTCTGAAGGAACATCATCTCTGAGCACAGTGTGTATGTCGCTGGAGGAAAATACAACAAGCTCACTCTCCAGTCAAGGCTATGCTTCCGGTTCTCAGGCAAAATGGATGGGGACATTAACATAGAACGCTCTTCACCGTTAACAGAACTGGGACCAGGGTTTCCAAATGCTGTCTGAAAAGAAAATGATATTCTGATTACAATGGAAAAAGAACTTTATAGAAACAAATTAACAAGCAACAAAACAACAACAACAAACAAAGCATGCTCATGTGGAGGGGACAAGTGGAAAGAAGGGAGCTGAAATCCATTCCTTTGGTGTCCCATGTTCATGCACAGGTGGATGGAGAGTTTTGCGCCTATGTTGTTTCTGGTCTGAAATGACAGGAATGTCAGAAAATACAGGCTTACAGCTGAGGACAGGACTCTGCTCTTCCCACCCTAACGCCTCTGATGTTCCAAGTAGGAGCTACAGACCCCTCAGCAAAATCCCCCATAGCACAAACCATAATTTGATGAATGGCAAGAGCTAAGAAGCTGAAGGGCAGGGACCCAAGTGTGCAGAGCAGGACATGGCGACGAGCACCTGCTTCAGCCCTGCACATCGCTCACCAACAGGAACTGCCTTCTGCTTGCCGAGCCTCACTAGGACTATATCCACACAACACTGCAGGTGCTTAGCTACAAAGGGAAGTTCAGTCTGCATGGCCATTAGCCGATAGGTGGACAAACAGATATAGCCGCACAACAGAATATTGTTCAGCAATAAAAGGGAGTGGAACACTGAATCAGATGACAACATGGGGGTCTTTTGGAATTACGAGGTGCAGAGAGGGTTGCCAGCCATGAAGGAAGGCCATATACTCTAATATTCCACTCACTTGCAACATCCAGAAGTAACAAATCAAGAGACTGCAGGGTCGGTCAGATTGAATCTCAGAACCTCACTAGGAAAGAAGTAGAAGATAAAAGGAAGTCTTGTTTACAATAAGCAGTGGTCAAACTGAGTGAAGCCATCCTTCCACACAGATTGAAGGAGAACCAGGGCAGGAGGAAAGAAAAAGACTGTTCTATAGAAGACACTCCCCACCGGGGTCCCACTCTTTTCTGTTTATACAAACTAGGAATTTCAATGTGTCTAGTGCTGCTTGGTGGGTTTTATGTAAATGAGGATATAATCGTGCCTATTTCTCATTGGTTGGTGTTTTGTCTGTAGGTTATGGCTCATTGGGCAGCCTGGGTGCAGAAGGGGACACCCAGTCTTTGTTTATCTTGGCAATGAAACAAAGTACTACCTGCAGTGCAACAGAGTTCCATTTTGCTTCCTCAAGAAGCATACATTCTGTGACTTCACCAATAGCAAAGGACAACCAGGTTCCATTCTGATGTAAGCTCAGTGAGCATCTTGGGGTTCACATGAGTAGGAACTGTGAGTGCTGAGTGATTGCTGAGTCATGCAGGATTTCCACTGGGGAGTGTCCAGAATGTTTTACAATCTGAGTGTGGTGAGTGTTGCAAAAGGCTGGGGGTATATTCAGTACACTCAACTGCATGTTTAAATGAGTACATTCTGTGGTGTGTGAAATGTAATTCAAGAAAGTTGTTCAAGGGAGGAAGGCAGGGAGCACAAACTGACAGGGCTATTACACAAGCAGAGAGAGTTCTGTGGACCTGTGCAAGACAAATGAAGTCACGGGCTCGTCAGCCTAACACATCTGAGGCTGTTCTTTCTACTGCCACCAGAATCAAAACCCCACTAAAGTGTGGCGAATGTGGATGACTACAGTTGTGCCAGCCACAGTGGGCTGCAAGGGAAATAAATTCACTGTGGAATTCCTAGCCTAGAAGGACAGAGACAAGCATATGTGTGAACCACAAATTGGACAACAGTATATTTTGTTAAAATTTCGAAGTGCAAGGAATGTCCAGACACCTCCAGGTACCCCCCACTGCAGAGCAGAGACCTCACATGTCAACATTTCTAGGTTTTTATTCTGTCAGAAACAGGAAGTCTGTGAAAGGTTTTCAAAAGGAAGGTGATAAAGTCCTTCACTGAGCCCTGTGCCGGGCTCTGCTGCATTCCAGCACAAAGCTGCAAATTCAGGCCCAGGGGATGGTGATTTAATAAAGATCCAGAATCAGTAGAAACACCTTCCTCTGTGGGCTCTGTGTAAGTTCAAAGTATCCTATAATTCTTCAAGCATCCAGCAAGATTCTTGATTGCATAAATAATGTGGCATCTCTCAAACACTCACCGTGGCTTCAGCACCTGGGGATCACTGCAGAAGTACAATATTCAGGGCAGCTCACCAAAAGAAGCCAGTGAAGACAGGTATGGTAAGGACTAGGGAGGTGATGCAAATTTAACCTCTTACAGGGATGGGAGAGATTAAAACACTAGCCTCAGAAGGGGCCAGGGCTCAGCCAGAGAGCCCTGGATGCAGAGACATTACTTCACTAATGCTCAGAATTCTAGAAACTGATTTAAAAAAAATCATAGTAGTATCCTCACTTTACAGAGAACAGAAGAAGTAAAGAATTTTTTTTGAAAAAGATCAATTAGTAAATGTTCAAGAGTAAATTCAAATACAACTCTATGTATTATTCAAGGTCACACCTTGAATCTTCATACTATTCAGCTTTCTTGCTCCAAATAGTTCTATAGTGTTTAAAGTATTCCAATAAATAGAAGCTTCAAGAAAGCAGGAAACTCATGCTTTGAGGCAAAATAACCTTCCTGTTGGAGATGCTGCTGTAGAAAGATCATGTATTGGAGCCATGGACAATTGACAGCTGAATTTTATCCAACTAGTTAGTGTGGTATGGAATTCTATGAACCAAACCAGAAATCTAGATATACCTATGCATATCTGGGTCACTGCCCAAGTCCAG
Source organism: Ondatra zibethicus (assembly GCA_004026605.1). Lineage (NCBI taxonomy): Eukaryota > Metazoa > Chordata > Mammalia > Rodentia > Cricetidae > Ondatra > Ondatra zibethicus. Next base: position 12,871 of record PVIU01001672.1, read on the forward strand.
GGCTAGAAGCTGCTTCATAGTCACAGGCCTTAAAATTCTGAATACTGACAGTGACAGTTTCTTTGACGGTCTTAGTGAAGGGTTTTAAGGAGGAACAGTTACTACTTGTATGTCCTAAGTTACTCTTTGGATCTTTAAAGGCACTGAATGTGGCATCGAAGACCAGTGTGAGCAGTGTGCAGATGTAAGCAGCTGGCCAATAGGCAAGGGAGATTCTGCAGGCAGTAGGAGATCTCCCATGCTTCTGTGAGGACACACGGGGAAGCTGGCAGACTTCATGCCACTAGATTCTTGATGGTCTTTAGAAGGCACATTCAGTAGAATGTTGAGAGGGAAATGGTCAGACTGTGGGAGAAAGGAATGCACAGAATCAGACCTATTGATTGTGGAAGAGCAGCTGCTGAAGGCAGAAATAGTAGAGGATGGTGGCTTTGAAAGGGATTCCATGCAGCTATGGGATGAAGGAGGTCAAAGGATGTTTCGGGATGGCATATAGGTACCAATGATAAATCTGTTGTAAAAAGGGAACCATGCCTTATGCATACAATCATATCTAATGAGATCTGATTTATCATGTTCCATAATTCCCAGTGCAGGTAGTTAATATAATAAATCCTTTAGAAGTGAACATCTTACTTTTAGCCTTGATGTTTGAAAGGGTGACTTTACTCTTGCAAAACTGAGGAGTCACTGCAAGATGCAAAGGCACTCAGAAAAGGAAGGCGGGGGAAGGGGGAGATAGCTCAGTCAGTAATGCGTTTGCACACATGAGAACCCAAGTTTGATTCCTAGAACTTTCACAAACACAAGTGTCAAGGGAGAAATGCCTCAGCAGTTAAGAGCACTATATATTCTTGCAGAAGACTGGGGTTCAGTTCCCAGCAACCACATGGCAGCCCATAACCATCTGCAACTCTAGTTCTTGGTGACCCTACTCCCTCTTTCAGCTTCTCTGGTCATCCACATACATACATGCAGGCAAACAAAACATCGGTATGCATAAAATTAAAAAAAATAATGATGAAATAAAAATGACAGACATGATGGTATACTTGGTAATCCCAGCACCGGCAGAAAACGAAAAGATCCCTGGGACTTGTTGGCCAGTCAGTCTAGCTTAGTTTGTGAATCCCAGGTCAATAAAAGAGTCAAAGGAGGTGGGTGGTATTTCTCAGGTTGACACCCAAGGTTGTCCGCTGCCATCAAGTACACACACTCGCACATGCACATACACGCATACATACACGTGCACACTCAAGGGAGGAAAGTACACAAGCAGCTCATAAGGTGTGGTGCAGCTTGGTTTCAACAGGTCTCACTTGTTCAGCTTGTGATGCTGCACTACATGTCCCTCATGCCTGGGAGAGTTTTGATTTTGAGTCCCAGTGTGGTTTGGAGACCCAGAGGCCAAGGCCCATCCTGGAACCACACCCTGTACCTCAAAGTCTTCCTCCTGCTGTCTCTGAAGCATCCAGGAAGTGGTGGCTGAAATCATAGGCCATGCATCAAAGCGCTTTAATTAGCCTGGGACAATTGCTGGGGCATAGGGGAGGCAGCTGAAACTATTGGGCTATTATTAGTTCTTATGAGAAGAAGTTTTGAGAAACAAAAAAGCATAACATACTGTAACTGATGGAAGAAAAGCATGGCCACAGGGTGGCATTTTAAAGAAAGCATGGCATGTTAAACTGTCCCATTACCCCTGATTTCAGAATCCTTCACATTTATTAAAGTGAACAACAGAGAGATGAAGAATGTGCTTTCATTGTCTTAGTTATAATTTTCAGCACTTAGAAGTACCCATTGCTATTTCTTTTTAGATATGTACCTAAACTAACTCTATTTATATGGATAAATATATAAACAGGCCTCCATTTTGGAAGAACTTCTTTTAAAGAATTCATTGCCCATTGTTTCCATTGTAAAAACTAAGTTTTCTGCTACATGGCCTGTGCTTTCTTCACATTATGCCAATCTCATGCACTCATGCCATAATTTAAACATTTTTTTTAACTATTAGACAGCAAAATGATTTCTTTCCATTTTCTTTCTCTCTCTCTCCCCCTTTCTATCTCCCTTCCTTTCTTCCTTCCTTTCTTTTGGCAAAAGATACAATGCTGCAGTGAATACCTTTCCCTTTATGCCTTGTTTTCTTGTTTTTATCCTTAGGATAATCTGATATTCTTGCATTACAGATGTCCTGCTTAATGGAGAAATAATTTATAAGTTTTATGTTAGACCACTTGTTTATTTGTGTGTGTGTGGGGGGGGGGGTTCTGACGTGTCATGATGCACATGTGGAAGTCAGAGGACAGCTCGCAGGAGTCAGTTCTCTCCTACCATGTGAGTATTGGGGATGAAATTGAGCTCAAAAGCCATAGTAATGTAGGCTTTCCTCACTAAGCCATCTTACTTACCCTTAGTTTTCTTCCTCCCTCCTCCTTTCCTTTTTTTCCTTTTTTTTCTTACTTTTTGAGATAGGCTATCCCTAGGTAGTCCAGACCCCTGACTCAGCCTCCCAAGGGCATAGGATTACAGTCACTATAGCTAGCTAAAAGTGCTTTGATTTATTTTCTTGTGTTGTTTGGCAGAGCTGGGAATTGAGCCAGGGGCCTTGCGCATGCTAGGCAAGTTCTATGCCTCTGAGCTGCATCCTCAGTCATAAAACCACATGTTTAAAATTTATCTATTTATTTTCAAGTTTCCTCTTTAGAACTGTTATACCAATGTGCATTTCTATGAACTGGGGAGAGTGCTTATTTTCTGTACTTTTTAAAAAATGCTAGGCATAGTCACTAAAAAGAAAACATTGACCAATTTTAAATAATAAACATTGAGTATATAAATATATATGGGCATACATGTAAATGCAATTTTACAATAATAAATTGTGATACAAGTAAATTTTCAATGTTGTAATTATTAAAACTTTCACTTGATTTCAAATAAGGTTATAAATAGTTTGTGTGTTTTTATTGCCCTTTTCTGTCTCTCTTCTTTAGTGGGATGCCTGTTTATATCTTTTGGCAATTTTCTATTATCACTATATCTTTTTCATACACATTTATAAAAATCTGTATGCTAGGGATATTGATCTTTTCTTTGCCCTATAATGCTCTGTGTGTAGGTTACAGTGACTATTTTGAAATTTCATTGATTTATGTATTTATTAATTTATTTTTGGTGGTGTTTGGTATAGAATCTAGGACCATATATGTGCTAAACACTCCACCCATCAACAATAAAAATTAATAATTTTTCACTCCTCATCAAGGAAACTATTCTTTCCAACAGATGAAGACCATTACAGAAAACAACAGCTACAGAGTTTCACAAGATCAGAGTTGTGGAACCCAGTCCCAACTGATATGTCTACAAAACAGTTGCTGCACTGAAGGCTTGGGGGACATTGTGAAAAAGAGGGGGGATGCTACGAGCCAGAGGAACAGGGAGTTTGTTGTAAGATTGCGTCTCCTGGAAACGTCAGAAGGTACACCTATGAAGTCTCACCAACTTGGCCACCTAAGTATGGCATGAGCAAGGATGACACCAGTAGACCTGTTAACACGGAATGGGGCAAACTTTGGAGGCCTCAACCCCAGACAAAGAGCTACAGGCAACCAAGGCTGAGAGTGGGAGAAGAGCACATCAGCAGGTTACCCAACACCGATGGCCAGCCCTGCAAACACAGGCATACAGGTAGCCTTGTACAGACTGAGCAGGTTGTGCTTGTGTACTTAGGAATATATATGTATATATTCATTCACATACACACATATACATAGATTTATATGTGTAACAAGAAAAAGAGGGTTTTGAAAGAGTGGGAAGGTACATGGGAGGGTTTGGAGGGAGGAAAGGAAAGGGGGAAATAATATAATTATAGTCTCAAAAACTATTTAAAAATTAACATTTTGTGTAGTCAGATATAATATTTGGTTCTGGGCATACACTTAGGAAAGTCTGTGCTACTACGGTTATACAACATTCTCCTATACTGAAACTGTGTGGTCCTCTTCCCTCTTCATATTGATTCTGTTCCATAAAAATATTTATTTTAATTTTCAAAAAAATCAACATTAAAAAAATCAAAATTTATCTCGAATGCATGTATATGTTTGCATGATACTGTATAAGGGTTAGCATCTTGAATTCAACTTTTCTCTTGAAAGCTTCTCTCAGGACACACTGATCTTCTATGTGCTGAGTATTCTGAGTTCCATTCTGTTGCTTAGTCTGTCTACTTTTCATGATGCCATCTACTAAAAGGATGTGCTGACGTTAATCAATAGTAATCTTTAGAGGAGAAAAAAAAGGCAAAATGGCAACCATGAGCTTAGTGTGGCTGAGCAGTGGCATCTGGGAACCAGACCCAGGAGACTCCAGTTCTAATGTGAGCATTGCCCTCCCAACCCCCTGTTCAGCTGAGGCACACTGTTTTGAATCCCTTGCAGTTTTATCCCAAAGCCTTAGAGTCTGTGTGCCTATATTAGACTCACCATACTTCTTTTGCCAATTTCTTACCATTTTCCTAGAATCAGATAGACTAAATTCCACCAGTTACAATTATTATGAATAATAATTGCCTTTTCCTTCCTAAGGTAGAGCAAGTGGGGCCTCGGAGGCTTGAACACTTAAAAATGAGCAGCCTTACATGAAATGGGGGAGGGGAGGAGTTCTATTTTTCAACCGTTAAGTAACTATTTGGAAAACTCAAAATGAAGCTGTCAGACCAGTTTAAGGAAAGAGACAATTTAGAAAAACTAACCGAATAAACAAAATAAAGTAAAATAAAAAAAAACTTGAGGTATCAGTAGTTATGTTTTTGGTCTCAGGAGGAAAAGCAGATTCCAGGATAAACCTTCTTGGTGAAGGCACACACTGCACCAGACCATATCCCACACAAGACTCAGCTGCTAATGGGCCTGGTGATTCATCACCTACTGAGTTATTTCAGGGGAAATGCTATGAATTCCCAAAAATAAGTTATGAGCTGTTCTTGCAATAAAAAGCATTGGCATGAATGCGTCCTCTGTGCTCATATTTGGATGGAAAAGCCCTCTGCCATGGAAAGCCAAGCTGAGAAAGAGGAGAAGAAATCCAGTAGCCACAGAACAGGGAGTTTGGGGGAGCTAGGAGCTCTGATCTCACCCCACCTTGGAGGTCCTCCGAGTCGTGGTTGCATCTAGTCTTCAGTGTGCACGTTTGAAAACTGTGCTGCCTTGGTATCTCTATGCTAACGGTCTCTTTCAATCCAAACCCCATGAGCTTTAATGAGAGTCCTCATCCAATACACGGATGTCGCATGGGTGTGACGCCCATTGCACCTGCTCCCTCAAGGCTTGAGAGGTCCGCTGTCCTGTAAAGTGAAAAGGAGGTGGGGTTGAAGGAGGTTCCTTAGGCTGTAGAAAGGATTGTGAGCTGTGCGAGGGCAGAGATGGAGCGGCTCTTATCTATCCTCCTCAGCACCTAGCGCCTTTCATGGAGCACCACCCGTGGAATGTTTGCTGACACAAGGAGGCGGTGTTCTCCAGTAGTTGGGAAACAGCGCAGGTGGTCCACACCAGGAGACGACAAGAAAGAAAATGTTTACCTTTGAGCAGACAATCAGAATCTTGCTTTCACATGCTCAAGTCAGTTCCAAGACTTCCATCCCACCCTGGATAAAAGGAGACAAGACTCCTCCCACAGGCAGGCCTCCAGCAGCCCTGTTTGTCCACACATCACAACACTTCCTCCTTGTTTGTTCTGCCAGCAGGGTACCAGCCTGAGGGGCAGGACATCAAGGCCAACACATCTTCTGCAGTGGCTGCATCCTGGTTAGGAAGGGAAACTTCTCTCTACCCCCACTACGAGGGACTTGCAGCTCTCCCAGTGAGGGAGGTGAGGGCATTGTCCCTCCACCTCAGCTCCGCAGCAAACATTCAGTTTAGACAGGTGGCTTAGCTTTCTCCCAACCAGCCGAGTTTTCTATTTCTTTTGCTGAAGGGCCACCTCCTCCCAGCTGGGCTCTGGCCAGGAATGGTGGCTGCCAGCGTGACAAAGAGGTGGGGCCCTGAGCAAGACACAAGCCCATTCATCAAGGTTGTCTTTTGATGACATGGGATTATGCTGCCTTCATTTGTCAAGACATGGAAGCCAGAAGATTAGGGACAGGTGCACTGATCAAACATCCTCCAGGGTGGCTCAGACCTCAGGGTGTGCTTGGGATCCTCATAGCCAGGGATCTGAGCAGGTAAGGAACCTGAGGAGATGACCCTGGCACCTCTTCCAGCAACACACCCCATTGTGAGCTCTGACCAGTTTAGGCCTCGCGTGTTAAATGGACAGATGTCCAGCCATGTCCATAAAGTGGAGCGCCCTAGCCTTTCATTAAAGTGTGGAGAGTTTGCCAAGAGCAGCAGCTTAAAGCAGAAACTTCCGAAGGCAACAAAAGAAAGGGCTGCTATTAGGTGTCAATATTTCCTTCAGGTTAGAATGCTGCACAGGTAGCAGTTTCCAGGAATAAGACAGGATGTTTAGTTCCCATCCCAGTAATGCAATCATTTGTGACTGGCCCTGTTTACCCGATAGAAATGTCTCAACACGGCGTGCATCTCTACGTTTGAAAATACCCATGTGATAAATAGTGCTCTCTCTTCATTGTGGTCAGGAAAGCCGCACCTCAGAACACAAGGTGATTCCTATCAGTTCCTTCACCATTCTGTAGCCGGAGATGGAAGTAAATTAAGATAAAAATCTCTTGATTGTTACTCCTTGAGGCTTTTATTTCCTGGTTGTGAAGTCAGTACCCAGCTGAGTTTCTGAATGAGTTTCTGAATGAGCTGAATGAGCCAGACTGAACCTCTACGGAGGTGTGGGATACAAGCTGATTCCATTCAGAAGTTTGGGTGTTTATGTCCATATACCAGCATCTCAATTTGTCCTATTCATATCTATCACTCTGTAACAAAAACAATGAATACATGGCACTTACACATATTAAATCTGCTATAGCAAACCAACCACATAAAGTTTCCATATCTGCAGGCTTTTCCCAGCATTATCCCCACTTCTCTCGGGAAAGTTTTCATGAGCACCTTGTATATGGGAATATAAAGGTCCAGGAAGCTAGCTCAAGCAGGAGAGGTAAACCCAGACAGAAACCAGGGCAAGAATTTATCAGCTGTAATGCATTTTCATAAAACGTATTTTATAATGCCTGAGACAGGCCTGTCTCAAACAAAGTGGAAAGGTGAGGGTCGACACCTTACACAGTTACACATGGATATGTATACCCCCAAACAAGCACACACATATACTTGGATATATACTTGGATATTAACCACATACGCACACAATGCCTTACACACACACACACACACACACACACACACACACACACACACCTTTGTTCCCTTTCTATTCTGTACATATATGCTAGCCCTTCTGCTATGATTTGGTATGGCCATTCAAGTAACTCCTGAATCAGAACGAACCTCTTTCTAAATCACCCAGGTCCAGCTACTTAGTTATAGCAATGCAAAATAGAGTAAAGCAACTTGTAACAAGGCAGAGGCCTATAGACAGTGAGATTCTGAGGCGAAGAAACATACTCCAGGGTTTCTGATGACTGGGTCTGTCCTGAATTCCCTGTGTGGCATTCAGGTTTATAGGTGAGGAGAAAGAAGACCCAGGATGCAAGAAGATTATCTCTTTGATGAAATGGATAAGTAAGGAGAACATTTTCCTAAAGAAGCTACTGTTTGGGTCTAGAGAGATGGATCAGCATTCAAGGGCATTTACTGATTTTGTGGAGGATTCAGGTTTGTTTCCCCAGGACCAAAATGGCAGCTTTCAACGCTCTGTAACTCCAGTTCTAGAACTGCATCCCCACCTGACCTATGGTGTCATATGTTGCATATGAACTCACATAGTCACACACACATACATAAAACATAAATAATTTTATCTTTTTAAAGAAGCCTCTGTTATATGGTTTGCAGCTTGTTGTATTTTACTGTGTGAATGTAGTCCTAACCCACAGTTCCTGTATCAGGAGAGGTTCTGCAACAGTTGAAGCTATAGTCTAATCCACCTGTTTCCTCTCTCAAGTTGGTCAACTGGTTGCCCTTGCCAAAATGACCCTTTGCAAATGTTAGGAGGCAAAGATGTGGAATTTCAAATGAGGGTTTAAACATTGTGCGCTCCTTGCTGTTTTGGACTCTATGGGTTTTTGGAGTTTTGATGATGTCACAGGTCACAGGAGATCATTTGGATCTGTAGAGGAGGGTGAGGTGTGTCTCGAAACATGAACAGAAGGGTTGGCTTACAGTTAGGCTTTGGCCGTAAAGTCTTATGTCTTCAAATTCCTAATTTATTCTCTGCATATTGAAATTTCTCCTTTGAGCCTTATTGGAATTCGCCCACAATTTGCTATTACCACAAGCTGACCTTCCGTGTCCACTTTAGGAGTTATCAAGCTTCTCATTTAGAACATGTGAAGCTATGTTGACTACTCTTCTTTGTGAAAAAGTGTGAATATTTTTAATACATAAAGTAAGTATAGGAAGATATAATTTAACTTTATACATGACGTACAGTGACTTTAGACATTTTTTACATAAATACAGTTTCGTGTCATTTGTTAAAAACATTTTGCACATTGAATACCTTTGTATTTTAATTAAACACCAATAGGCCACATGTTCATGGGTTTATGTTCAAATTGCACTATAAACTATGTGTCATGCTCAATATTGATTGTCACTCTAACCTAGAATCATCCAGAAGATAGTTTTCCAGACACATCTGTGAGGGATTATTTAGATTAGGCCAGCCTCTGAGTATGTTTATGAGAGGTGATCTAGATTCAGTTAACTATGGAGGGAGTATAGCCAGCACCACTTGATGGGCTGGGATACTAGCCTGCAGAAAGAAGACACAGCTAGCTGAGCACGGGCATTCACTGCTCTCTGTGTCCTGATGGGGGACACAACGTGACCTGTGACCATGAACTGTGGGCTGAAGTAAACCTTTCCTTTCTTCAGTTGCTTTTGTCAGATACTTTGCTGTAGCAACCAAACAAGTGACGAGTGCACTATGTGACCGTGGTTTCTGCTGTCACACTGTCCTCATTACTGAGTCTTGCTAGTAACTCTTACAGCCATCTATTATGTGTCTTTCAACTTTTTTTTTAAATTTCTAATTTTTGGAGAGTTTTGAACAAAAGCACATCATTTTTAATATACTCTCCTCAACTCCTCTTGTGTCTCTCCACTCCCTCTCAAATTCATATGTATAAATCCATCCTACTGAGTTCCGCTATTAGTGCTCATATGTTACTTAGGATTCAGTAACCTATCAAGAGGTTCATCCCTGGAGCAAATTGAGTTTTCCTATCTCATGAGCCAATGAGTGATTGCCTGTAGCTCTTCATCCAGGGGTGGGGCCTTTTGAAATCTCCATCATCCATGCTGTCATGTCAGTTGGTGGTAGCATTACGTGGGGCTTTTTTAAGTACCCATATTGTTGAGATTTTTGTGGGTGCAGCCTCCACTTCCATGTCTAGAAGGTACTATCTACAGGAGAGCCCTAGTACTCTGGCTCTTGCACCCTTTCTCCCCACCTCTTTCTCAATGTTCTAGATGTAGAAGATACACTGTAGATGTACTATTTGGGGCTGGGAACCCCATGATCACTTATGTTCTGAATTTGGATCTGTGGACTAGTTTCTGTCTGCTGCAAAACAAGCCTCTTTAATGAGGTGTGAGAGCTGTTCTTACTTCAGTATAAGGATAAGTATTTTGAATATAGTTAGGAATTCTATTGGCTTAGGAAAATGGCAGTGGTAAGTTCTCCCACAGGGTTTATAACCACCTCTCCACCATGGGTATTTGGTAAGGTTTAGGTCTGAATTTCCTCCTACTGAGTGTTCAATTAGAGAGCTTATGGTCACCCTAAAGATAAAAATGCCACTATTACACCATTGGGAATATCTAGCAGGGCTGGTTATTGTTGTGGATCACAGGCTTTCTAGCTGGGTGGACTATTAATGGCTTTTCACCATTGGGAGCTTACACAGTGCATTATGATACTTAGATGCTGTGAAAGCTAGTCCTTGCGGAGGGGACTTCCATGTTAGTTACAGCTGGGTTCCTCAAATCCTGTGTCTAAAGTGTGTGATTGCTTCATTAATAGGGTCTTACCGTAGAGTTCTGGGAAGCAACCAAGGGCAATGGCTGTTCTGGGAGTCTCTTGGATACCTCTGACCAGCAACTTGAAAGGAGGGTTCCTATGATTGACACTGGATTTAATTTATTTTTTTAAAATTGGCTTATATTCTTTTGTAAAATTGATTTTATTGAGCTCTACATTTTTCTCTGCTCCCCTCCCTGCCTCTCCCCTCCCCTTCAACCCTTTCCCATGGTCTCCACGTTCCCAATTTATTCAGGAGATTTTGTCTTTTTCTACTTCCCATGTAGATTAGATCCATGTAAGTCTCTCTTAGGTTCCTCATTGTTGTTTAAGTTCTCTGGAATTGTGATTTGTGGGCTGATTTTCTTTGCTTCATGTTTAAAAACCACTTATGAATGAGTTACATATGATAATTGTCTTTCTGGGTCTAGGTTACCTCACTCAATATGATGTTTTCTAGCTCCATCCATTTGCCTGCAAATTTAAAGATGTTATTTTTTTCTGCTGTGTAGTACTCCATTGTGGAAATGTACCACATTTTCCTTATCAGTTCTTCAGTTGACGGGCATTTAGGTTGTTTCCAGGTTCTGGCTATGACAAACAATGCTGCTATGAACATAGTTGAGCACATGTCCTTGTAGCACGATTGAGCATTCTTTGGATATATACCCAAAAATGGTATTGCTGGGTCTTGAGGAAGGTTGTTTCCTAATTTTCTGAGAAATTACCATACTGATATCCAAAGGGGCTGTACTAGCTTGCACTCCCACCAGCAATGCAGGAGTGTTCCCTTTACCCCACAACCTCTCCAGCATAAGTTGTCATCAGTGTTTTTGATCTTGGCTATTCTTACAGGTGTAAGATGGAATCTCAGAGTTCTTTTGATTTGCATTTCTCTGATGACTAAGGATGTTGAGCATTTCCTTAAGTGTCTTTCAGCCATTTTAGATTCCTCTGTTGAGAGTTCTCTGTTTAGGTCTGTACTCCATTTTTTTTATTGAATTATTTGTTCTTTTGATGACCAATTTCTTGAGTTCTTTGTCTTGTTGACTGTGTCCTTTGCTTTACAGAAGCTTTTCAGTTTCAGGAGGTTCCATGGTGTAGAAGGTCCTATAGTTCCATTTACTAATTGTTTCTCTCAGTGTCTGTGCTACTGGGGTTATATTTAGGAAGTGGTCTCCTGTGCCAATGTGTTGAAGTGTGCTTCCCACTTTCTTTTCTATGAGGTTCAGTGTGGCTGGCTTTATGTTGACGTCTTTGATCCATTTGGACTTGAGTTTTGTGCATGGTGATAGATATGGGTCTCTTTTCATTCTTCTACATGTCAATATCCAGTTATGCCAGCACCATTTGTTAAGTATGCTTTTCTTTTTCCATTTGATATTTTTTGCTTCTTTGTCAAAAACCAGGTGTTCAAAGATGTGTGGATTAATATCCGGCTCTTCGATTCTGTTCCATTGGTCCGCCTGTCTGTTCTTAGGGATTGACTTATATTCTTAAGAGCCCACTAATGCCTATGTGGTTAGAACTGAAGGGAATGGGAGAATATCCTTTAAACAGAGTGAGGTAAAAAGTTTAAGTGACTCTTTCTGACCCAGGAACACAGCATTCCCATAGAAGCAACTCCCATGAAAAATACAGTCTCGGTGAGTCAGTCTCCAGTTTCCCCTTTCCTTCTCTCAACCTCAGATTGGGCAGCTCTAGTGTGTGCCAGGTATCAGCTCCGACACAGCCCTCCCTCGGCCTGTAAAAGCATCCCATTGTTGTTCAAGGGAAGCTCATGATTCAGCAGGTGCTTGACGTGTGGTCTCTTAGGAAATACCTTCCAGGCATCTGAACAGTTCACTGCCCACTGACCACATTCTCAGCTAATGAATGCTTCACACAAATGAGTGGCCATCTTAATTTGAGAGAAGCAGGGCTGGCTTGAGGCCTGGGACTCATGGTGAAATTCCTAAGTTGGGTTGATCTTCAGTTTCAGGAAGTCTTAGGCATTTTCAGTGAAACATAGATGGTTTCCCAGCATTCTCTTCAAACTAGGGTACTGGATGGAAATAGGCCAAAAAATGTCATTAGTAGCCACAATGAAAAGCTGGCTTTTAGCCACTAATTATTTCCTCCTAATCAGTCAAGTGTAGCAAACCAATCACAAAGCAAGAGCCTTTGGAAACCCTTGTGTGTATATACATCCTTCTACTTGTTAGCCAGTGACTGACTGTGTTACCAAGTATCCTGAGCAAGGCCTGGACAAGATCCTGGAGACATGACTCTGTCCACAGGGAAGAATGGCAGTCTTACCTAGCTGGTGTTCTATAGCACATTTCACACAGGTATGATGAACCGTCATGGAGGAAAGCAGGGGTGCCAGGGAAGGGTTTAGTAGGCTTTCACAGAAAGTCAGGATCATTGGAGCTAATGCTGCATTTGCTCTTCCAACTTCTTAATGAATTTTATTGTATGTATTTCAAGAATACACATGTTTTTATAGGATACAAAGATAGAAAGAAAGACGGTTTTCATAGCTAAGCAAGTTAACCTATTTATCTTTCCACACAGTGATTCATTTGTGCCTGCGACAAGAGCAGATGAACGCTACCAGTTTAGAGAACATTCCCCAAATCAAACACAGGGACTGGTAGTCTTCATATTGTGCATCAGAGCGCTAGGCCGGCTCCCCCTCCGTACATGTAGGCATGCACATATTCTAGTTTCCACACCCACTCTTCTGTCTACAGATGCCTCGGCTTGTCTCTATTCCTGACTTGTGAATACGGCTGCTGCAAACATGGGAATTACATACATCCTTATAGGTTGGAGATTTCAACTCCTTCAGCTATATTCCAGGACGAGGGATGGCTGAACCACATGGCAGTTCTTTTCTGACACCATTGGAGCCTGCCCCCCACAGTCCCCAGAGACTGCAGTAACATACCTTGCCATCTGCTGTGTGAAGCCTCGTCCGTTGTCCACCTTCTCCCCAGTACTTTATATCTATTGTGTTTGTTTGTTTTATAATATCCAGGTATGACATTGGAGTCAGGTGAATAACAGTTTCTTAGACAGAGAAGGAGACTAAATCTACATCAGGCATAAAGAATCCAAATCCTGGCTGATCTGTCATTGACAGCTCTGCCCTGAAACTTTCTAGATACAACTATCATTTTAAGCACCTTCTTGGCCTCACTTCTGCTGGACAAAGAGTCTTGACAGCTGTCCTCCAACCATGCACACTTCTGCCCCACCTTTGGTAAGTCCCCTGAGTCTCTGAAGATTCCTAGCAATCAATCTTGGTTAACAATTAAATTAGTCTTTTAAAATCCAGCTTGTGGGGTGTGTGTGTGGGTGGGTATGTGTGTTTTGGGAAACAGAGGTTGTTGGCTAAGCCAACACAAGAGGAAGGAGGGAATTGTTTTCAATCTTTGTATCAGTTACATGAAAGTAATACTACTCCTATTCTTATGACTCACCTGTGAATTTTTTTTTAAGTATCAACTATAATTGTAGGAAGTGACACAGACCTGCAAACTATAGTGTCTAGCTCCCTTCTTTTTTCTCTCTCTCCCCTCCCTCTCTCTATTTCTCTCTAGACTCTATGTCAGCTCCCAGTGGAACTATAAGTCTGCCCCTCATTTCTGTATCACCTTGGGCTTCTAGCTGCATGAACTACTCGGAACTGAAACAGGTGTTAGAGCTACAAATTCCAGAATTACAACCTGCTTGTGTCCCAAATCTGCCTTTTAGATGGGAAAGTTATTGTCATTATACAAAAAAAAAAATAGTGACTTGCAGAGAGGTTGGTAATGATCATTCAGATGTCAGTTTTCTGTGTGGATCAGCTCTGATGTGTGCCTGGAACACCTTGTTCTGACCTCACAAGTTAGAGTAGAGAAATATCATCTGTGTAATGCATAGTCTAGATATCTATTGTCAGTGGTGGAACCATGTTGGTTAATCTTCACTGTCGGTCTGGCTTCAATTTGGAGATCAGTAAACGGCACCTCTGGCTTTATATGGAAGGGTGTTTCCAGAGAGGATTCCCTGAGGGTGGGAAGACCCATCAGAACTACCAGTGGGGCCTGTACAGATTCAAAAGTTAAAATTAGTCAGCCTATGTGACATTTCTTTCTGTTCACTATGAAATGACAACCAGTCTTCATCACACACTCTCTGCTCGGGGACACACAAAAATGGACCAATCACTCTGAAATCCATGAGCCAAAACAAATCCTTCCTCCATTAGATTGTCTATGTCCTGTATGATGTCAGAGAGACAAGAAGACAACTATGTCCTGGTAAGATGGCTCAAAGAGGAAGGGGGCTTGCTGCCAGCCTGGTAGGATTCATGTGGTGGATAGAACCAGCTCCCCACGCTGTCCTCTGATCTCCACATGTACACCATGGCATGCACACATACTCACACACACACCTGTTTAAATAATAGATAAAAGTTTTAAGAAAGATAGATAACTGATAAATCATCATATGATTTTATTACATGTAATTTGTAAATTCTAGTTTTTTTTAAAAATGGCATTCTCACAGAAACTGAAACAAAAACATGTTCGGGTAGCTACCCTGGTTTGGTAAGGTTTGTGTGTGCTGCATAGAGGCCCATGTACCGGCAGGTTGGCCTCTGGTTTTGAGATAAGAGGGCCATCCAATCTTGGGATTTCAGCTTCCAAAACTGTTAGTAAGATGAACCTATTTTTTTATTTTTTGTAATATACTCAGCCTGAGGAATTTGGTTAACACCACAGCAAACAAGCTGATACAGTCACTGTCCATCACTCTTAAAAGTAAGGGCCTGCCATTCGTTTGAGATGTACCGGTTGTAGCATGTGGTAGTGGGAGTGTGAGAATGTACGTGTCTTTTTCAGTAGCCTGAGGAGCCTATGGTGATGTGGTATTCTTATGAGTAAAAGGTAGGATGCGTGCTTTCATTCAATACCCAATGACAGGACAGAACACTGGAAATGGAGACTATTCCAAAATGCCCAAAGGTGCTGATGTGGGGACAGGTAGATGGTGTCTGTCCCCAGAGACCTCTAAGATGGTGACTGAGATTTTACACAGGAGGTCCTTGTGTCTGGGTTTGTTTTCTTCACAGACTTCTGCTGATGGTGGAGCTGGGACATGCAGTGATTTTTAGAAGTTCTCATAAGTTAATATTGCCTAATTGTGGGACACTTCAACACAGACCAAAAATAAAAAGTGGGCATGGGGAAGGTAATGCAAGAACTACTTAACATTTTGGGAAAACAGGTCTCCAAATACAAAATATTTCTTTTCATTTTTTAATTAAAACACTTTGTCATTTTACATTTTACTTTATTTTCTCTCATTTTTTTCATCACATAATAATAATAATAATAATACAAATTTTTGGGTAGCATGTGATATACCTACTCATGTGCACACTGTGTAATGATCAAATCAGGGTAATTAATGGGTGCATTGCCTCAAATGCTCCTTGCTTCTTTACAGTTAAAGGCAAACCAATGCCTGCATTAAAATTAACAAAACTCTAGGTAAATTCTTAATTATTTTTGGTCACATAGAGAAAAATAAATTTCTCAGACTTGACATAACATGATTAAGAAAAAAAGACCCCTCAGAAGGGAAATGCAGTGTTTGCTCTAAAATGTCCCAAGGTGAAGCCCTCCTGGCAAGTTTTTATTGCTGTGCCACAACCCTCCACGAGAAGTGGAGTTTATAATGGAAATGCCGAAGCACCACCTTAATTATCAGATTGCCACTGGGCACCGGCATAATGAAGGAATTTCCTGATTTTTGCACAGCGAATACTAATTGACGCTGGAGAAGGGAGCCCAAGTGGCCTCCCTGCAGTAAAATGGTGCCATCTAAAGGAGAGGCGAGCAAGTCACAGGGTAGCACTTGCAGAGGCTTCAGGTCAGCCGGTTCCAGCCCAAAGAAAGCATCTTGTGCTCCCATGACAGCTTGGTCTGGTCCCAGGACAGCCTCTTTTACTCCTAGGGCAAGCAAACTTTCAGTTCTTGGATTTTTGGACCCCCAAACAGAAAATGGAATTCTGTTGCATTGCTAACACAGCTGGTTGTCAGGTATAGTTGGGGTGAGACTCTGAACCCTGCTTTCCTACAGCAGATGCTTCTAAGCAGAAGTCTCCAGAGGCATGGTGGGAGCTATTGGTTTGGCATGTCTGAGAAGAGGGAAGAGAAAAGGGGAAGAGTGTAGTGGTATATTATTTGTATTTTGATAAATAAACCTTTGCCAAAGGCAAAGTCAAAGCCTCTAGAGGTCAGGCAATGGTGATGAATCTCTGTGAGTTCAAGGCTACCCTGGGCTACACACAAGATCAATGTAGAAACAAATCCAGGTGATGGTGGCTCACACCTTTAATCCCAGTCCTAGGGAGTCACAGGCCTTTAATACCAGCACCAGAGGGAATATAAAATGGGAGGAGAGAGAGGCTTAGTCTAGTTAGTTTGTTGTCTCCCAGTCTTGGTAGAGGTAAGATTTCTCTAGAGGCTTGGCTGCCTTGCTTTTCTGGTTTTTGGGTTGAACCCCAATTTCTGTCTCTGGGTTTTTATTTTTCGTGCTGCATGAGAGGGTGAATCCAGAGAATGGAACAAAAGCAGGGGGAGCTTCTTTTGTGTGGGGACCTTGCTTTGGACTATGCAGTGGAAAATCTAGCCTCCAGTCCCCACAAGCTGTCACGTTTGTGCACATAAGGAAAGCAAACAGAGAGGGACAATAAATCATGTCACATGTTACCGTTTGCAAGCCACTGATATTTTTTTTTTTCTGCTTCTAGGACCATGGTGTTTCTCCAAGCATGGGGTCACCAGGAGAAAAGGGTATATATCTCCAGACACACATGATCTTTGGGCCTGGATGAAGCTGAGCAAAGGCTTTTATATCTGAGCTCAGATGCCACTGACAGACATCACCAGACCTTTCCCATTAGGCACCTCGGAGCCCCACACAGCAGCTGCCCCATTCCTCACACCCACAGAGCTCTGCTTGCAAACACAGCTTCACTTCCCTCCCCTGCCTTAGGCCTGTGATTCCTGGAGCATCAGGAATTCATGTGAAGACAACAGGACTGAAAAAATACAGGGATTTTAACTTTATCTTAGACAAACTGCCTAGGAAGGCCATGTCCTCATAAGCCAGGGAAAGCTTAGCTCTACCTGTCTCACTTAGAGGCAGTAAAGGGAAACAAATGCTCCTTGATGACCATGGGCTATTAATAGAATGGAAACTATCCTAGCTTGAACTGTCACCTAGCTCTGGAGATCTGGTTAGTAATACGGACTGGACATCAGGCTAACGTTAAACATGCAATTTCTAAAGTGGCCCAGAATTCCTACTGCAGTGATCCACAGAGCATTCCCTGAACGGAGGCCACTACCCAAAGGGGCAGGCAACATTCTGAGTCCTTTTAATAACCCGGTGGAAGCAGTTCAGCCCCTCAGGTAGCTGAGAGCGATTTTGCTAACATTGTCTGATATGCTGTCATGTCGCCTCCCCAGCAGGCTCTGCTCCATTACCTCCACAGGCCAGCCTGCACAGGCTGGGGTTTTTGCCACTAACAGCGAAAAATAATGGCACCAGGTGTTAGTCATTAGGGCAGGACTGGCTGCCCTTCAGACAGGTCAGCCTCTAGGAAAAGGTGGGTCTAAGTGCAAAGTCCTCTACTTCTTTAGCAAAAGGAAGAAGACAGCATTCCATTTCCTGTACACCTCTAAGAAGGAAGCCATTCAAGCCGGAAGCAGACTTCTTTTCTGAAAAGGAGAGTTAATTCGTTCATTCAACACTTTTGATGAGGTACGGACTTTGCTTCAAGGGCAAAACATTCTGAAGCCTTTCCCCTTAAGTTACAGTGACTAGAACCAGTGCAGGCCCCAGACATCCCTGGAAGCCTGGGAAACAGATGTTTATGGCACGAGTGGCACTACTCTCATACATACATACATACATACATACATACATACATACATACAAACATGCTGTGACTGAATATGTATTATGAAGTTAATTAATGTAAATACTCTGAACTCAAAGTGTTTAAGTATTTAGAGCAGAGAGAGAGTTGAGTTAGTATTATATTTTGTTCCCCAAAGTTAAAAAAATCTATGATTAAATAATACATGATTCAAAATGCAGAAAATGCCACAAGAAATGGGATAAAATACCTCAGCCATGTCTTTCTACCCTCCTACCAAACCCCTGCAGCTCTGATTTGATGATTCTGGTTAACATCTTAAGTGATGTTCCAGCATTTCTTCAGCACATACAAACACATTCAAATGTATTTTATTTTCCTGTCTTATGAAAGAGGCAGTTTACTTTACCTGGCAACTTCCTGTCTTCTGCATTCTGGGAACCTCTGTACTGCAACTTATTCCCCTTACCCTTACTCCATCCTCAGTGGCTGCCAAAGCTTACTGGGATTCACAACATTCAGAGAACTCTTGTGTCCTCCCATCATCCTAGCTGCCCTTGGTGATGAAGGAGACGGAAGTCCCAACATCCCTTGGTTACTGTCACTCTCTTGGCCTCCAAGAACAGGCTACCTCCCCCTGCCTCTTGAGAAATACTGTCCTCAGTCTCAGAACCTACAGAGGTGTTCAGCTCTGATTTCCCAGAGGAGTGCCACGTGCTTCAGAACTCATCTTTTGTGTTGATCCAGATGAGATAGAAGAAGGCTCGTACTCACAATTCCAGGTGCTGATCTGGACCCCAGGTTGCAGAATCTCTGTTCTTTTCATCTGATGCTCTGGGCCTATCACAGCCAACCTGTAGCCAATTCGCAAGAACAGGGAGTGCTGTGCCTTGCCAATCATCACTGTGCCTGTGCTGTTATTCTTCCGAGTCTCACGGGGGCAAGAGGACACTGTAAAGTTTTTGAAGAAATGCAGATTCCTGGGCTGTCCCTGGACCCACAAGTCTGTTCCCCAGGATCCTGGAGGGTTACTGGGCACATAGGTGTCTGATTAATCCAGGTGGCTCTAAGGACTTCAAAGAAGGAAGATACCTGGTTGTGTCTCACAGCTTCCCAATCTGTCACAACGAAGAGGATGAGCAGCCTTTTTGGAAATCTGTATATTCTGGTAGTGTCTTACTTTAGGATAATTGTGAAGGTAATAATCTTCATTTCTCATGCTCCGTTCACTGGTCTCAATCAATAGGGGTCTGTCCTAAGCAGCATAACACTTAGAAATGAAAAAGAAAACAAGCAGAGGACTGAATTACCAAGGGAAAAGCACGCCCGCTTTCCTCTGAGAATCAAGGGATGTTACAGAATCATCAGTTGTCTTCAGCTGGATGAAGTTAGAAATTTAGGTTCAAGTGCAGCTGAACTCTCTGATCACAGTGCACTGCCAGGCCCCGTGCATTTCTGGCAGTTTCTCACTCCACTGAGTGGACTCGGGATCTGTTGTGATCGGTACAGGACTGGTAACACCAGGATTGCGTGGGTTTGCAGGGCTGTCGGGGAACTGGCTGTCTTTGTTGGAGGCTGTGGGGAAGGCTGAGTGTGTAATAAAAGCTACAGAGACCATGGGACAATACCTAACCAGAGACATAAAAACAGCTCACAACTGCAAGCAACTCTAGCTTCTGGGATATCTGATGTTTTCTTCTGGCCTTTGCGGGCACATGCAAATTACCGCCCCCCCCACAAGTGCACATAATTTTTAAAGAAGAGTGTGCAGATAATTGAAACAATGGTTATAATTAGAACTCCTTTTTATTTACAATTCATGCAATGTGACTTTGCAGCGCTCCCTATCCAGGGTAGAATCTACATCCTTTCCTCTTGAATTAGGGCTGTCTTGTGCTTCACTTTGGCCAACAGAATGGGGCTGAGATGCTGAAGGGCCAGTACAAACCTGGGCCTCCAAAGTCTTTGCATGTCATTCATCCTCCTAGAACCCAGCTTCTGACAGCGACAGGTGTCTGAGTCAGCTTGAAGATGAGAGACCCTGGTTAGCAGAGCCCCACAGGCTTTTCTCTTCAATAGGCCCTACTGACTGACAGCAGCAGATTGGAAGAGCAGTCACTGGGTAAGAAGAAGCCACAGGACGAGCTTCCTTTCCATGGGTTGCTTTTCCTACACCTGTGAGTGCTGTCACATACTGTAGCCTTAACTTTGGCAGCTCAAGATGTGAGCGCAAGGTTGTTTTTCCCTCTTCCTACTTGCACTGATGGCAGATTGGTCTTACTGTAGTTCTTAGTTATGGTTGCTATTGCTACGATGAAGCACCATGACCAAAAGCAATTTGGAGAGGAAAGGAGTTAATCCTCTCTCAGTTCCATAGAACAGTTCATCATCAGAAGCAGTGAGGGCAGAAACTCAAGTAGGCCAAGAATCCGGAGGCACAAGCTGATTCAAAGGGCACGGAGGGGTACTGTTTACTGGCTTGTTCATTGTGGATTTCTCAGCCTGCTTTCTTATAGAACCCAGGACCCATGGATGATACCACCCATAATGGGCTGTGCCCTCCCCAGTCAGTAGCTAATTAAGAAAAACCCTACAGGGTTGCCTATAGCCTGATGTTATGGAGGCATTTTCTTAATTGAGGTTCCTTTCTCTCGGATGACTTTAGTTTGTGTCATGATAACATAAAACAATTCAGCATGCCGTAGATCTTAGTAGCTTCAACATGAATCTTCCATTTCCTTTTTAAGTTGAGAACAGCAACCTCACTCACAGCACACAGCCCTGGTTTCTCTTTGGCGCATCTGACCTGTAGGTGCTCCTCACTTGAACTCCTCACTTCATTGGTAATGAAGACGAGGTTTACTGTCATTTCACAACAGCTGATAACTGAGATGCACCTGAAGATGGGGAGCGTCTACACTGTGACGCAGGTGCTTTGCTCAAAGGCAAGGACTATGCCCTAGAGGAGGTAGAGTGGGATTGACTCTGCTGAGAATTTTATATGCTTTTCAGAATGGTGTTCAGTTTGAAAAAGAAAAGGTATGAATTACTTTTGGAACTCTGGCTGTAATTGTGTTGGTTTACTGTAGGTACCTGAAACTTCAGAAAGACAAACTGGGTCGGGTACAATAGGAAGACATTTCTTGCTGGAGTGAAAACTGACGTATGGTAGGAAGGCCACATATTAGGAAATGACAGTTGGCTTCTAGGTGCCCAGTGTGATTCTGACGACGTAAAAAGATTGGCCACATCAATCCTGCAAACACAAGGAACTGACTTCCGCCCACAGTCAGAGGGGAGAACTTAGCAGATGGCCCTGAGCCTCAGTGTAGATAACTATACCAATTAACTCATTGGCTTCAGTCTGGGGACATCTTGAGTGAAGGACTATGACAAGTGATACTGGGGATCTTGGCACATGGAAACTGTGAGACAGCAATTGTGTAACCCTTAGCCTTCTTAGTTTGTGATTGTTTCTTACATAGCACAAGAAAACAAATATATTATCTAAAGCAAATTGTCAAAATATGAGCAACCAGAGAACCTTGGAGAATCTCTGAATATTTTGAAACATTTCAGGAAATCTGAAATTTGTTGTGTCATGTTTTGATTGTGTTCTGACAAATAAAGCTTGCTTGGAGTCAGAGGGTGGAGCTAGCCACTAACTGACCAAAATTAACCATGGAGGTTCGGGGGACTGAAGACAGGAAGTAGTAAGGTGGGGCAGAGAGAGGATCCCGGCCCTTCTGGATAGGGGGATGATGGACGTGGGAGGTGACTGGTGGTTGCTCCCTGCTTCTCTGATCTTTCAGGTTCTTACCCTGATATCTGACTCTCCATTTTTATTGATAAAGATTAATTAGATTAATGCTTCAGAAATTCATTTAAAATAAGATATTACAAACATAAAACATTTATAGGGCTCACAATGTTCCATATATCATTAGCAGTATTTTTTAAAGATTCATTTTTTTATTTTTAATTACATGTATATGTGTAGGTAAGTGTGTGAGTATGTGAACATGAATGCAGATGCCCTTGGAGTTCAGAAGAAGGTATCTGATACCTGCAGCTGGACTTACAGGTGGTTGTGAACTGTCCAACGTGGGTGCTAGGAACTGAACCTGTGTTCTCTGCAAGAGCAGTATACACTCCTTACTCACCTCACTAGACACAACAGTATTTAAAACATATTAATACATCCAATGCCTAAAAAATAAACACCCTCTCCCCTCCATGAATTGTTTTGCAGGTAAAGAAACCGAGGCACATCAATTTCATGTGAAATGCCTGAGATTACTTACCTAGCCAACCACGGATCTGAGATTGGGTCCAGACTTGATCCTGCTAGACCCTGGACTGGGCTGATTCAGTGATACTCAAGAGATGCAATCTCAGTCAGAAGACAAAGTGAATGTGATTGGTCATGGCACCTCAGATCCTGGAAGCCATGGCAAGTTAGGGTTGCTTTATTCTACTATTATTTATCAAGTGTCTGGAGTCACAGTATGACTATCACAGGGGAAAAGTCTTAGAACAGTGGACTCCAAAACAGTAGGTTAGCTGGTTCATATTGGTGACTTCACATCTTAACACATGAACTCATATTATGGAACTGATCCTATCACTTTCAAATTCTTGTGCCTCCATGCTCTAGCAAGCTACCAAATTTCAAGCTGTCCAAAAATGTTCTAGAAGGCATAAAAAATTGGGCACCTAATATGGAGCAGAAACTTGAGAACCAAAGAGTCAAAGCATGAGCTTTTGTATGCTGAACCAAAATCAGTCAAAAATGAAGTTCCTACTTTTTACTATACTGATTCTGTACATTTGTCATACCTTGGGATCTGGAAGAAGATGTCAACCAAATTCTATTGTAAAGCCTGGTCTCCTTGAGATCTTTCTGACCTCAGCAAGGCCAATGGTGAATAATTCGAAGTATTTTTGAATGAAAGTGTCAGTTTAAGATCCTCAGTGTAAAACATACCTACAAAGCCTATTTGCAAAGTAAATTTACTCTGGATTCTTGATACCTATGAAAGTTTTTTCTATGATATTTATTTAAAATTACAACAGTTTACATTAGAAACAAGCTCAAACAATTAAGGTAAAAGATAAATAACTGCATACAGTTTAATTTTACAAAATGCAAACATACATCTTTCATTGTTCCATTATCTGAGTATTAAGCACCACATAATTGCACAAGGCGTTTTCAAATGTCTTAAAGGCTCTAAAATTACAGAGTTGACTTTTGTGAAAGAGTCTTTATTTTCCTCCATTCTTATACAAATAATTGACCACACAGATTAAATTTAAATCAGAACTGGGTATGTCCCCTGTAGAACTCCTTGTCTCTTGTACCTGAAGTTGGCAGTTAGTAGTGACAGCTAGTAGAGGTTTCTTGGGTCCCCAGGAAACACAAGTTGGGGTGTTAAGCTTCAAGCATTTCAGGTGCTTCAGTTAGAAGGGTCCTTCAAGTCCTCTGGGACTGGGGTAATGTCCCTTCCTGGTTTGTGTGAGAAAATCCCTATTCTAACTCCATCAGGTTGATTATTGTAATGCCTCCTTTTCACCCTCAGAAGTGCTCTCCTTGAGAGGCGGTGGGATGACAGTCAGTGAAGCCCTGGGTGCTGCTTCACTCTGATCTGTGACCAATCTGGGGGAAGGCAGGAGCCCCACTGCCTCCATCAGGGCTAGTTCTGCATCATGGTAGTGAAGCTGAAGAAGCAAAACAGGAGTCTTTTCCTTCCTCATCTCAGAGAGAGAAATTACTCATTACTGCCCAAGGGGCACCAGCTTGAGTTCTTTCTTTCATTAAGAAAGCCACTCGCATATTTTTTTTTTGCTAATAAATCACTTGGCATGGGTGTAGGAAAAGAAGCCAGCTCAGATAAAATGTCTTCCACTGAATAATTAATAGTTACTCATTATCAAGACACATAGGAGCAGCCAGAAATGACTGTAATGCTTAGTGGCCAGAGAGTGTTTTCACAGTGTGTGTTCAACTTTGGGAAACACAATCTGGGTTCTCAGATGCCTTCTGAAACATTGTCCCTCTTGCCTTGTCCTCTGTTCCAGGGTTCCTAATTATAATGCTGATTATTGCCTGTGTAATTTAAGTGGGGGGGGAGTGGGGAGAATGAAGTTGATTGTCAAGGAGCTGAGACCCTGAGGATGAAGACTGGAGAAGAGTTCCTCTCACACAGAATCAAGACCTCTGACATACCGTGGTGAGGCCACTTGGGCCCTGATATTGAATACCTTAGAGGTGGGAATGGCAGCTACCTACTGAAGGGACAACCCTACTGGGATATCCCGGAAAAGTATCTGATTTCACCATTGTTCCTCTTGGGCCTGACATGAAGCCAAGCATTGTCAAAGTTTCTATTGAATGAGTTAGTAAAACCAGTTTAAACACTTTTGTTATTGTTGGGATCATTCTAGGCAAGTTAAACTTGGCAAGCAAAGTTTTCCAGGTAGCTTCAAAATGATTATTTAAATCCAAATGTTTCACAAATATCTCATTTCTGTGCCCAACAGTAAACATGCAGATACAAACAGGAAGGGACCCCTACTTTGGAAGTTCATCGAGAGACATCAAGACCAAACACTGTGGCTGAGGGCATGGGCTTATTCAGTAAGTGCTTGGCCCGCAAACATGAGGTCATGAACACAATGCCCGGAACTCCCAGAGAAAGACAGGCACTGTGGGGATCATTTGTAATTCCATCTCTGGAGAGCAGAGAAAGGCAGCTTGCTGGGCAGGCAATATGGCCTACTTGGCAAGCTCCAAGTCAGTGAAAGAGCCTGTTTTCAAAAGCAAAGTGGATAGTTCCTGAAGGTTATCCTCTGACCTCCATACACGTGCCCAAATGCACATGAACATGTGAGCACCTGCACACACACACACACACACACACACACATACACACACACACACACACACAGAGGCATTGCAGGCAGTATGGTATAGCTACCAAATTAGTGAAACAGACTTGAGTCCACGTCCCAGCACCATGCACAGGGGTTTTGTGACTTCATACAATTATTATTAATATCTCATGCCCAGGACTAATGATAATGTGAACTTATGAGTTGTTTGAGGATTAAAGAGGTTAAGCGTTAAAAAGCACTTGGAAGGCTGCCCAGCACACGGTACCCCTTCAGTGAATGACGGCTGTCACTGCCATTTAACAGCTGTGCAACCTTGAGCAGGTGAGAGCTGCCCGGGCTGTTTACATAGGTGAGCGATGAGTACGGCACAGAATGATTCAGTGGCTGCCGTGCGGCCAGCTCCCATTTTATTGTTTTCCTGCACCACAAGGGCCAGGTCCCCTTTCCGGTTCCCTTTTCAATTACGAGGGCACTAAAATTAAAGGCCTTAAGCTGGGTTATCACTCAGAGACTCAGAACCCAAGCCTTGTGTTGGGCCAGAAGCCCAGGACAGAACACCTGGACCAACATCTGCCACGAGAGGCTCCCAGCAGTTGTCTCTGGGGTCCTTTGGAGCAACTCTATGCTTCCATTCCCCCACTGCCACATGCTCAGTTGATTAGGGTTCCATACCATCTTCCCTGGGATACCCTTGAAAATACAGAGAGAGGCATCACTCTGCCTGCGTGGCTAAAAGCTCTCAGGCACAATTTATAGCTTTTCATGCAGGCGAGAGTTTCACAGGCATCACCCCTCCTAGTCTCAGTCCACTCCTTGTCATGCTCCCCACCCTGCAGCCCAGGCCCTGTCCTACCCATTGCCACTCTCCCTAGGAACAAGTCCTTCATACACTCCTACACCTGAGGTCTAAGTGTAGGGTATGACACTCAGAAAAGCCTGAAGTATAACGGCCGGGGGGGACCTCCATCAAAGATCTCAGACAAGTATACGGTGCTTGCTTTGTTGTTTATCAAAATCATGTACAAGGTGCTGTCCCTGAGAACAGGGATGACCTAAAAGGCTGGGGATCTCCAAGGCTATCTTGGTTTCAGTTCTTCTCCCCAAGTAATAATTATTTGTCATATACGAAATTACGCACTTCCTAGGGGTTGCACAATTTAGTCTGTCGAATTGCTTCTGGAAGAAGACTATGTACCGCAAGCTCCAGCTCTTTTACTTACTGCCGTTACCCTGGTAGCTACCATCACTCCTTATGGTGTCCTCAGAATAAGCCTGAGAAGTAGCCGTTGCTGGGCTGGGAGGCAGATCCATGCAACAGTTCCTCATCTTAGTCTCAGCCGTGTGCCTATGTAGAGTGTTGTACACACAGCCCTGGCTCCTCAGCCTCTGAGCTTCCTGGGCTGTAGACTTTTGAATATACAGTACTGGCTCCCATCCCAGATGGACCAGTCAGATTCCCCACAACAGAGTCTGGACAAACATATGGGTTTTCTACCCATCAACATTTGAGAATTAGTAGAAGATCTTATGGACTCTTAAGTGATGTTCTAGATGCTGTTTTGATTGGGATGATCCCATGTGAAGTGTAAATGTGTGTGCGGCTGATGCTTGGTGTCATTGCTAACTGCCCAAAGTATCTCAGGGAATGTGTGTACAGGGGTAGAATTTGGGGGACAAAATTTACTTCCAAAGGAAACTACCCAGTGTTTCCCTCAGGGACTTCTGCAAGGGGCCTGTCATCAAGTACCAAAGTAACCTTTGTCCAAACTCATTCAAGCCATAGAACCTTGCTGACCACAGAGCAACTGCATTTTAATGAACACACTGCAGTCCCAGGAACAGATAATGTGTCATCTCCTGCCACCCTCCTAGAGTGTGTCACGGCGGAGAAACAGGAGCAATGGACTCAGGGAATCCAAACTCAGGTTGCTGTCAGTGCTCTTGCTCACTGTCCCCAGGATCCTGGTGCAGTCTGTGATTGCTTCCTTTCCAGTCCTCTCTCCTGCATTGTTGTGGACCACCGTCTCCTGTGACAGAACAAATTCTCAAAATGGACAGGGCTACCGAGTTCGAGAAGACTGCTCTCAGACACCCAAAAGGCCTTAGGAGAAACCTGTGGTTCCAATAAAGTGAAGTCTCTTAGGTTTGCTGAAGCCAGGGAGAACTTCACCTTGGGATGCTTAGTGATGTCTCAGAATGAGGACCTAGGAAGAATATGCCATAAGGGCTTTGAGTTAGTGGGCACAGTACAGATTTTGAAATGGGTTTGAGGAAGAAGCACCAGTCCTGTCTGATGAGCTCTTGCCTGGTCCAGACTCTTACAAGAGCAGATCCATCCTTCCTTCTTTCCTTCCTTCCTTCCTTCCTTCCTTCCTTCCTTCCTTCCTTCCTTCCTTCCTCCCTCCCTTCCTTTTTTCCTTCCTCTCTTCTTTTTTTCCCTCCCTCTCTCCCTCCTTTCTTCCTTCCTTCCTCACTTGCTTACTGCTTATTCTGAGTAAGTAGCCATGTTTGTCCTTGCCCGGGATTGTACATCAATAGAATGTGCCCCTGGGACCAAAGTCCTGGTACATGCTTAGCAACTTTAAACTTCAATATTCTCACCTCGACAGAGCCCAGAATGTCTTATTTCTGTGATTTTCCTCTGTCATGGTCTGAGGACAGAATAAGGGCTCCCAGATATGTGAGCTGAGTCCTGGAGACCAAGAGGAAGAAGGATGCCTCCACAGTATATACAGATGATGGCACTGACCTGCATCCTTACCCAGTCCTGCTGACACAGATCCATTGTTTCTTGAAGCACAAGTAGCCCTGCAGGAAAAAGGTAGGTGCTTCATTAACTTCTATTCTCTCTGTATACCATATAGGGAATGGGGGCTAAAAAATAACCAGCACTTGCCCGTGTGTGTGTGTGTGTGTGTGTGTGTGTGTGTGTGTGTGTGTGTGTGAGAGAGAGAGAGAGAGAGAGAGAGAGAGAGAGAGAGAGAGAGACCCCAGGAGCACCTGCAATGGGAGCTGAGTGGAGGCAATTGATCAAGGTGATGGCCCCATGATGCAGAAGTCGGAGGGGAGGAGGTAGGAAACCTTACAGTATAGGCTACTGCAGCGTGCAAAAGGAGAGGAACCCATCAGAGTCCTATTCTCTGAACATTTCCACTTGTAAGCAAATGAAAGCAACGGGAAGAGTGTCCTTCAAACAGAGTAACTTGAAGCAAGCTCTTTTCTGAATGCAGTCAGATATCATGCCTGCCTCTCTTCTCAGCCAAGCTTTGGAAGCTGTTCTGGAAGACTGAGGCCTAGATCTTATTACTGACCTTTAGGCTCTTGACTTAGATGTCAGGGTCTAGGTAAGGCTACCAATATTCTTACATACAGAGTCAAAAGTGATAGGAGGGGACACCCACAGCAACCAGTCCTCTATTGTTCCTCATCAACAGGACTGGGATGGGCTACAGGCAGCACTGGCTTATCTAGCCCTTACTAAGGGTCCTTGGAGGTGAAAAGGGTACAAGTGCCTGGCAGTGTGATGTCACCACAGCTGGAGAGAGGCACAGCCCACCCTGAGATGTGTGATAGTCTGTGCTTTACTCTCTCTCTTTTTTTTCTCTTTCTCTCAAAGGGCTTTACAAAAGCCTTGGTGATTCTCTGCTGTCCAGAAAGCAGGTTCTATAAAATTTGACAAGTCCTCAGCACAGTTACCACTGTTACTTAGGAATTGCTAGCAGCAAAGGAAGACTTTTCACATTTGGAAAACAGGCAAGTTATCTGCCTTTCTTCTGTGAAGGGTGGGTCAGCTTGACTTCACCTAGACTCTGAAGACTACACTCTATTCTTTTTAGGAAAAACAAAAGAGTATTAGGCAAACCCTGTGGGAAAGAAATGCAGATTTGTTTTAAAATAGTCTTCTTTCTTTAAAGGGCAGAATTCAGCTTGGTCCCCATTTTTCATTATTAGAATAAGAACTTGGAGACACTGGCATTCACAGATATCAAAGAAAAATTACTGTGGATGTCACTAAACAAAATTACCAAGGCAGGAGTAAAGCCAATGGTTTATAACAAAGCATAGGACAAAGGTTTAAGGTAAAGAGTGATTTCAGGCTAGACTCCATCTATCTATAATCCATCTGTCTGTCCGTCTGCTTATCTATCTACCTATCTGATTTCTGTATCTTAAAAACTAGTTATCGTTATTATTTTCTTTTTGTAGTGCTGGGGACCAAACCAAGGAGTTCATGGGTGCTAGCCAAGTACTCTACCAATGAGCTACATCCCCAGCCTCTGGTTAAATCTCTCTCAATCAGAAAAATAAATCAACTGGAAAACCTCATACAAAGTATAAAATCTTAGTACTATGGTGTCCAAACTCATTGGTTGTTCATGGCTGCACCTTCCTCAAAACTCCTGGACCACACACAGGACCAGAGGCAGGAACAGAGCCAGCATTTTCTTCTTGACACGATTTATTGCTTGCTTATGCTCATTTCTTCTAAGTTTTCAAAGAAGCAGTCCTTGCTTCCAGTAGAGGGATATTGGGAAGGTTGGTGCAGACCATGGAGCACTATGGAAAGACAGGACGCTGGCTTTACACAGCTGGAGAGCTTCAGGCATATTGCTGACCATCAGTCTGTGGCTGCTACAAACTTCCACCCTTGAAGCCTGTCATCTGTCCTGAAGTCCCAAAGGGGGCTGCTGGACGCCCCTTGAGCTCTCAGTTGGTGAGAAGCAGGAAGAAGGCTCTTCTCCCTGGGTTCTCCAGGAGACAGCTCACTCCTTCCTGTAACGGGGGGATTGGCTGTTGTTTTGGGTGTTTGCTGAGCTTGTTTCCTGAGCCATACAAAGAACTGAACAAGCAGAAAAGACAGAAGACCAAGCCAAAGAGAAGGGGGGAAGTAATAGCTTTTACCTTTGGGATGAGCAAAGCCTAAGGCTGGGACTACTAGACATGCTGACTTCTGTATCTAAGGGGAACTTGATTTCTCCCTTTTCTCTGTTGGTCTTCTTAGTAACCCACCCCTGTGCCTTTAGCCATTTTTCCTTGAAATGTGTTTTGGAAACAAGAAGACACCATCTCAGAAGGCACGTTTCCCCCTCTTTGCCTACCTATATCCCTTTAACTCTCTTATACTCTCTACTCATAACCCATGGGAGAGAGTGTAGTCATATGGCCATAAGAACCAGGAGCCCACAGGTGCTGACAAATAACACCATCTGTATGCACCATCTCCAGCCTGGCTGGTGGTGAACTCTGGGTGGGAAAGCATATTGAAGGGGTTCTGCTAGCCTCTAAGGCAACTGAAGTCTCAAGCCCTGGGGTCATTTCAGTACGAGCCCACTTCTGTCTTTGTGACAGGTACAGTTGTCAAGGGTAACGGCGTCTACCATGAGTAGACAGGAGGCTGGCACACCCCAGCATCTTGCTTTCACAGTGTATGTGATCAGGGCAGCTGATTTCTGTATGTTGATGCTGCTTTAGTTTTGTATCCCTGTTTCATCCTTTCACCTGCTCCACCACCGGAGAAGACAAGCAGCCTTGAAGCCTTAAGCATGGAGCTCTCAGAATACACAGTGCTTCTCTCCCATAAGACACTCTCTTGTCAGTCAGTGGACATCCAAAGCCCGCTCTGAAAATCGAGTTGGCTGGTTACATTATCATGAAAACCTTAACTCACAGCTATAGAATATGGGATAATCCACAGGTCTGCAGGTGTCTGGCTAAGGTTCTAAATGTCTCCTTTTCTATAACAGTTCTTGGACATCTTCCTGCAAGTGACAAGGGGTAGGGAAAGGCCACCGCAGCACAGCCTCCAAGCAGCTGTTACATAGTTCTCCTCTTTGCCAGCACACACATTGTTCTCAGGGATTCATTCTAATCAAAAGCCTTTGTGTTTTTCTGTTTTTAAATTTAGAAAGAATTGGATCCCTGGCTGGCTATTATAGCGATGCTACAAGCTAATGCTGAGGTGCAATAACAACATCAAAAAAGGGGGTAGAGAAGCATTGTATAAAAAGAGCAAAAGAAATCCAGGTGGCGTATGTTCAGCCCAGTGAATTTCTTAACTCATTCCAACTCAGTGCAGATTAGCAGAGGCTCTGACCAAGTGAAGGAGAGGGACACAAGCAAAAGGACCAGAGGGAGACAGGGGGAATGAATGGAGACAGGGAAGGAAGGAGAGAGAAGGAGGAAAGAAAGGGAGAGGGAGGGAGAGAAAGGGAGGAAAGGAGAGAGAGAGAGACTGAAGGTTGACTGACTCAAGTGTTTTGTTTATAAAATCATCCTTCCCTGGCTTTCCATTGTTTCCTTGCAGATGACGTTAATTTTCAAAGATGTTATCCATCTTTGAAAGGGTGATTCATGCCCCTTTGTACGAGAATGGGATGCCGCATGCAAGCAGAACAAAGAAGAAGATCGGAACTCAGGTTTTATCTGAAGTCACTCCAGAGTCCTGTGTACTCAATGCTTCCATTCTACTGGAACAAAATGTGTCATTGCGAATGCCTTTGTTTCTTTTCTCTCAATGGTTTAATATGATCGCCACATGCTGTTACAGTTCTTTTTTGTAAGCATCACTTTGTTTCTTTGCTCTCAATGGTTTAATATGATCGTCACATGCTATTACAATTCTTTTGTAAGTATCACTTGCAATTTTACCCGTTGGTTTTTTTTTTTTTTTGGCTGATATTCTTCTACACAGAAACATTTGCAGTGTTTTAGGATGTGTACCCCTGTCTCTTTTCCTTGTGACCATCCTCATGGAGCCAAACACAGTAAAGACCCTCACATTCCAGCTGCTGGGTGGCCACGAATTCACTGTAACAAGCCACCCAACCTTTTTACTCATTTATTATTTGGCTATAGTAACACTTATTTTCTAATTTTCCAGGTCATGTGTGGTTTCCATGGACATAAATACGAGAGGATTAAAATTTGTTTTTGTGACCCTGGATCAGACCATGCACTTTGGCCACAGTCTGGGGAGTTCTCTCTGGTGAATTTCAGTGAAAAGGGAACCTCACCACCACCACCATGACCCCACCCCACAACCCAGGCTCTAGGGGAAGGCCAGGGGCCTGAGGCAGGAAATAAACAGGACCTGGGGGAAGTAGGTGCCTTGAATTATCATCTGTAGGAGGTGTGACTCACAGTCATTGATGTTCCTGCTTTCCTGAAGCACCTACCTGGAAGTAAAGTACTGAGAAAGAGCACTGAAGAGAAAGAAGCATCTCGTTGCCTGTGGAGGTCACAGGATGAGGACAAGACAGGACAGGTGGCTGAGCAGATTCCAGAGGTCTGTGCTGTGTGCTTCTCTAAAGAAAAGTTTTACTTCAACTATTAAGAGGTTGCCATTAGGAAGGGGGAACTGCTGCTAGGGGGTCAGAAAGTGACAGACACACATAGAAGCTACCAAGATTCTGTGTTGGCTAAAGAAAATCCAAATCTCTCTGCTCTTTCTCCTTCCTCTGTCTTCTACAGTTGTCCATCCTGGCATATGTGCTTATTTGTCTCTCCCCAGAGAAGGCCATTCACACATACTAAGTCTTCTCCTATGAGGTGAGCAGGGTTCTCTCCAAGTGCTGCATGCCTTCCTACCCTCTCATCTCTGGATCTGGCCTTGTGCCATGCTGCACTAGTGGGATGCAAAGAAAATATATGATACCTGCTGCATTTAAGTTGATGTCTTAAGAAGAATCCTGGGAACATATTCTTTCTTCCTGGAATTCACAGAGCACAACCGCAGACGGCCCATCCACAAGCAATACGAGTTTGCTGTAAGTCTATTGAACTTTACAAATCTTTTTGTTACTGCAGAAAAGCTGACTAATATAGTGGATGAGGAAGACCCTGTAGGTGAACAAGGCTTCATTCTCTTAGAAGCAAAGCCCATAGAGACTGACTGCAGCCACAGTTCTTCTGCCTTTTGTGAATAGCCAGGCAGTAGTGAGGGGACTGTTACTATCTAAGAAGCAGTGACTCTCCTAGGAATCAGATATCTAGTTCTCCACCTTAACTCTACCTCTACATCTAAATTCCAAATCACAGCACAAGAAGAAAAGATGAAAACAACTTACAGACGTGAAGAACTGAGTTGGAAAACAGAATTAAAGAGTCTGCAGAAGTAAATGATAATACATGTTACTTAAAATCTGCCTTGACCCAGTCTGTTCATTGTGTGAAAAAACAAAACAAAACAAAACAAAACCCAAACCACCGAACAGGTCAAAGAAGAAGGTCACAAAAATCATCATAACTCAATACAGAGTCTCTCTGTGTTCAAAAGATGTGCCCAGGGGAAGACAGATGCCTTACCCACAATGGGTGACACAAGTGACGAGGGCAGAGGTCGAAAGTTATTTGTGTTTGTCAGTATGCTTTGGGAGGCTGTGCACACTGGCCTGAAACAAAACTCTAAAGGTCAGTTTTGTCTGCTCTTCTGGCTCCCAGCTCGCTCCTGCCTTTATGACCCTCTGTGTACAAAGAAGGGGGCAAGAGGCCTTTGGTAAAACTAATACTGAACAGGCAGTTTCCTGCAGTAAAATGAAACCCAAACCAACTTTTTGTTAAATTCGTACCAAAGAAAGGATATTCTTCATAAAACTGGTTCCAAAACATCACCACCTTTTTTTTTCTTCCCTCCAAGTTCCCCGGAAGTTTAGTTTTTAGGAAGCTTGTACACGAGACAGCACATTCTCTGCCCGGACAATTTGATTGGAATGGTATGTGTGTCCAGATTGCATTTCTCTGTGCAGAAATCCTGACGATGAAAAACTAAAACCAGCATGGAAGCCCCGTGCCTCAACTCGCTTTCATTTTCTGTGTCTCTGGGGCACATCCTAATCTTGGCACCAAGGGTATGAGAGTCATTGCAGGAAAGAGGCAGCTGTGCCGGCATCTAAACAGAGTTTGTCACCAGCTAAAGGAGGATGGCAACCAGGATTCCACTGGATTATTAGGAGGATTTGGCAAGACAGCTCATAAAAATACACAGTAGGATGTTCGCCACACACAGTTGTCTCCAAGAACATAGTAGTTGCTTAGCTCTGCCTGAGGAAAATATTGCATGTTTAGGTCACGTGCAGGATGTGGGTGTAAGAGGAACAGGAATGTGACTGAGAGGAAGCCTGGGTGTGCTGCACAGTGTGAAGTCATTACACACTGGACTAACCTTCCACTACTCCAGTAAAACGCCTTGGATAACCAACTCCATAAAAAGAGTTTATTCTGCTTTTGCACAAAATTTGGAGGTCCCACTCCAAAAATCAAATCTCTTCTTTGCTTTGGACCTGCAGGGAGGTAACACATGGCAAAAAGAACTCACCTCATGGATAGCAACAGAAGAAAAAGAGGAAGGTCCTGGGGTCCCACAATGCACTCTGAGGGTACACTTCCAACAGTGTGGTAGCCTCCTACAAGACCTGACCTCAGTACACCAGGCTGGGTACAAAGCCCAAGTCAGTGCTACAAGCAGGGTTTGGAGCCTTCAACCTATGAGCCTCTTAGGAGCATTCACAGATCCAAATGTTTACACATGCGTCTTCTGAATGGCATGAGGAAATCCTAGTATTGTGTGGGTCAACGCTCAGAGAGTCAGTGCCATCATTTGTGTGTCACTAGGAATGGTACAAAGCAGCCCCTCCCCAGTAGGGACTCAGAATCATCAGGCGGGGAGAAGAAATGGAGCACACAGGTGTCACACCAACTTCAAATCTACATCCTGTGCCTGCACGCACATTTACCAACTTCTCAACATGCTCATTCATGTGGGAAAATAACAGAAAGGTGGCACAGCAAAGCTTTCTAGAACTTTCTGAGAATCTATTTAAAGCTTGTAATGTTAGCAAAATTATTTACAACATGACAGGGTGTTTCTGGGCTCTTCAATGTCACGTCCTTGACTCAAGAATCTCAAACTGAACAGTGGTTTGGAAAGAGCAACGGTTCCTTCCAAAGAAAGGGTTATGATTCTCTTTGCTCTGAAACTATCAGCTGGTTTTGGGTAGCCGAAGCAGGGCAAAAGGCTATGTTTGCTTGTAGAAGAAGGGGTGGGAGGAAAAGAACTAGTTCTGGAAGTCTCATGAGTCTTAGTTAGGGTTTTCATTGCTGTGAAGAGACACCATGACCACATCTCTTGTAAAGAAAACATTAATTGGGGTGGCTCACGGTTTCAGAGAGTCCAGTATTATCATGAGAGGAGCATGGCAGTGTGCAGGCAGATGTGGTGCTGGAGCTGAGACTGCTTTATCTTGCAGGCAACAGAGACCGTAGGCAGTATCCTGAGCATAGGAAACCTCAAAGCCTGCCCCTACAAGGACACACTTTTTCCAACAAGGCCATACCCACTCCATCAAAGCCGCACCTCCTAAGAGTGCTTATGAGGGCCAATTATACTCAAACTGCCACACCACAGTTCCACCATCACATGAGAGCAGTGTCCTGGAACAATCCAGAGTGATGGGATAAGAAGAAATGACAGGATCCATCTGATTCTCTTCAGACCCTTTCCTCAAGAGAAATAAAGCCCTTCCCAATAAAGAATTCATTTTGATATCCTCAAGTCAAGAGGCTGATCTTCGGAAGACACAGAACATGCAGAAATCCACTTCGTACTCTTTCTTTGTACAGAAGAATTAGTGAACTACCTACCCCCACACATCAAGGATATCAGGAAATGGAAAGCATTTCACATTGCATTCACACTAGGTGGAGATTGCAGACAAGGCATTGTTAAGCTTATCCAGTATTTGAAAGTCGAGTTGAATCCCTGCATTTGAATGCACAGATATTTCACATAGGAACGCCTGCTTCTCCTGAAAATGAAATGGCAGGCTGAACTCTAACTCTTTGAGGCTGCCCCCATTATCTCAGGGGTAAGTATTCTGGCTTTCTAATCCCTCAACTCCACTTGTTGAAATACTTGCTCCATTCTGAAAATCTGATCTGCAGGATCTCATGAGATACACATGGTAGGGAAAGATCCTCAGAGGGTGGGAGGGGCTTGGCATGGGGTAGTTTGAGCTGAGGCTCCCTGGGCAGTTTCCAATGCTTGGTATAGGAGCTAAAGTGGAAGTGAATAGCAGAGAAGAGTTCTGTAAGAAAGTGACAGTTCTATGTCTCACTTCTAAGTCACACAGAGAGATGTCCTAACTTGAGCTTCCTTTGGTTTCCCTTCCTCTAGGAAGGGAAAATACTAACTAGTCTTTAGTGCTAGTGAGATTTTTCTCTTTTAAAAGTTGTGGTCAAATACACACAACACAAAATCTGATTATTTCTCGTTTATAGATCAGCAATATCAAATTCATTCAGACTATCATTCAGTCATCCATCACCTTCATCTTCAGTACTTTTCCACCTTCTTAAACTGAAAGCCCAGACAGCTGCACAGCTTTTGGCTCTCTCTTCCCAAGTCCCTGAGCCACCAGCCCTGCGTATATGTTAATTTACTGATCTAGGTACTTGAGGTTGCTGGGATGGTTTATTAGTAGTGAAATCTTACTTGCTATAGATTTATGTAGGTTTCTTCATGGCTCAGTTTAATAGGTTTTTTTCCTAGGAATTTCCCCATCTCATATAAGATCATAAAATTGTTGGCTTGCAGTTTTCATAGTTCTGTTTTCTAATCTTTTCTTTTTTTAATTTCACTGAAATTAGTGAAATGTGCAGACTTCAGTGTCTGGCTTTAGATATCTGCATCTTCTTTTTCTCTTGGTAAATTTAATTTCAAGTTTCCCAACTTCATTATCACTTTGAATAACTAACTTTTGATTTGGTTGACTTTTCCCATTTTCTCTTCATTTTAGTTAATCTGTTTTACATTTTATTATCTGCCTTTCCCTAGCTTTGAGTCTAATTGGTTCTTTTTCTGGATTCTTAAAGTATAAAGCTATATTAATGATTTGAGTCCCTCTTAGTATATCTTTTTATAGCTATATGCTTCCAATAAGAACCACTTGCTATACAGTCCTTATATTTGGTATATTTTATAAGTGTCTTCATTTCCCTTCAGATATCTTTACACTCCCATCTATTTACTGCTTAATTTTAGACATTTGTGGAATTTTCAGTTTTCTTTATGCTTTAATTTTCTAATTTTATTCAATTGTCAGCTGAGAAAAAATTGTATGCTTTTTATATTTTCAAATTTATTAAGATCTATTTTGTTGCCCAACACAGAATCTATTATGAAGAAAACTATATTGGCATTGGATTTTATGTTCTGCTATGGCTGGGTGTAGTTTAGGACATAAGTCAATTTGTCTTTACTGTTCAGAACTTCTGTTCACTGTTGAAAGCAAGAGATTGACATGTTATATTCTAGATTGTTTGTGTCTTTTTTTTTTTTTGGTTTTACAAGACAGGGTTTCTCTGTAGCTTTTTTTTTTTAATGGCTAAAATAACACCAATTTATTTCTGTGCAGTCCCAGAGGTCAGAATGAAACAGACATGTAGAAGCTGCTTTTGCTAAAAGCATTGACTATGCCTGGACCCGTAGGGTAACTACAACAGGACGAAAGCTGACACCTCTCCCTTCATTTTGTGTCCATCTGACTCCTTGACTTTTTTTATTTTTTAATTTTATTTATTTATTTATTTTTTCAAAAACATTTACATTTCCTCCCCTTCTCCCAGTCCCCTCCCACTCCCCCAACCCCTTCTCCCTCCCCCTGCTTCCTGAAAAGAGGGCATGGTACCCTGCCCTGTGGGAAGTCCAAGGACCTCCCCGCTCCATCCCGGCTTAGGAAGGTGTGCATCCAAATAGACTAGGTTCCCAAAAAGATAATACATGCAGAAGAGATAGGTCCTAGTGTCATTGTTGATGGCTTCTCAGTCTGCCCCCATTGGCAGCCACATTCAGAGAGTCCAGTTTGATCATATGCTCCTTCAGTCCCAGTCCAGCTGGATTTGGTGAGCTCCCATTAGATCAGGGACACTGTCTCAGTGGGTGGACCAGCCCCTCGTGGTCCTTACTCCCTTGCTCATCTTCTCCCATCTTCTGCTCTTCGACTGGATCTTGGGAGCTCAGTCCATTGCTCTGATGTGAATGTGGGTCTCTGTCTTTATCTCCATCCATTGGACAAAATTTCTATGGTGATGATCAAGATATTCATCAATGTGACTATGGGACAAGGCTCGTTCAGGCACCCTCTCCTCTGCTGCCCAAGTACCTAGCTGGGGACATCCTCATGGACACTTGGGATCCCCTCTAGAGCCAACTATCTTGCCAATCCTAAAATGACTCCCTTAATGTAGATATCTTATTCCCTTCTCCAATATCTACCTTTCCTCCATCTCCACCCTCCCAGTCCCCCAAGCTCTCCCCAGTCCTTCCTTTCTCCCTTCTCCTTCCCCCTCTCCCCTTCCCTCACCCCCCTACCCCCACCTCTATCCCCATCCCCATGCTTCCAACTTTTGCCTGGCGATCTTGTTTGCTTCCAATTTCTAGGAGGATCTATATATGTTTTTCTTTGGGTTCACCTTGCTATTTGGCTTCTCTGGGCTTGTGGTTTCTCTGTAGCTTTGGTGCCTTTCCTGGAACTAGCTCTTGTAGACCAGGCTGGCCTCAAACTCACAGAGATCCACCTGCCTCTGCCTCCCGAGTGCTGGGATTAAAGGTGTGCGCTACCACTGCCTGGCTGATTGTTTATGTCTTTCAGTTGTTTGCCTTATATGGTTTGGAAACCTGAATCTCAACCCATACATGTTCATAAGTGTTATTCCTTTTTGAAATAGTGAGTCTTTTATCATTACGTAATGCTTTTCTTCATCTCATACAACAGGTTTTGTCAGTACCCTGTAGTGATGTTTTGTTTATAATCTAACAAATAAGGCTTGCCTGAAGATCAGAGGGCAGAGTTAAGCCACCAGTTAGCCATAGAGGCCAGGCAGTGGAGGCACACACCTTTAATCCCAACACTCGGGAGACGGAGGCAGAAGGAACTTTGTGAGTTCAAGGCCACCCCGGGCTACACGAGATTGAATCTATTTAAAAGAGAAACAGATCTCACACAAAGGTGATCCCAGCACTTGGGATTCCATGCCTTTAATCCCAGCACTAGGGAGGTGAAGACAGGAGTGATGTGACTGAGCAGAGACAGGAATATAAGGTAGGAAGAGACAGGAGCTTGGAGGCAGTCTGAGGTTTGGTGGAGACAGCATTCAGTCTGAGGATTCATAGACACAGGATCATTTGTTTGGTCTCAGCATCAGTAGAGGTAAGAACTTTAGTAGCTGGGCATTCTGCTTCTCTGATCCTTCAGTTTTCACCCCCTAATATTTGACTCCAAATTTTTATTATTAAGAACAATTAGAATTTGTGCTACAAGTACACTCTCTACGTAGGCTCTCTAAGCTTTGTCAGATAATAGTATAGCCAACCTGCATTCTTTTGGTGGCTATTTACATAGGAGTCTTTTCTCATCCTTTCATTTTCAACCACAGTTGCTGCTAAGATGGCTATCTAATAGGCAGCATATGACTCAATGTCCTGTTTATTTTTTTTAAAAACCCAGTCTTTGTCTTTTGATTGGGAGTTTAACACATTTATATTTGTCTTAGTCCATTCCACCCCCCCCCTTTGCTATAACAGTAGAAAATATCAAAGACTGGGTATTTACTTTTTTCAGTTCAGGAGACTGGGAAGTTCAAGATGTGTGGGTTGGGGGTGTGGGAGGTAGTGGCTATAGTTGATGAAGGTCTGCTTGCTTCATTATTCTGTGGTAGAAAAGAAAGGGCAGGAGACTACATGCAAATGAGAGGGCAAGACAGGTAAGATGTGTGCCTCAAGTCCTTTAACACACAGCATCAACCACTCACCAGGATCATAAACAGCTCCCCTAAAGCTCCACCATAAAATGCACTTGCACTGGGGAGTGATTTTTAGATCGTATGCTTTAGAAGACACACTCAAGCTATGTGCCGTGGACAATGCTTACTGATTAAGAAGAGTTAGTTTGGGCATCAGATGGATGTTCCCCCCATGTCTTTATTCCAGTCCATGTCAAGAGAGGAAATAGAAGAGGCAGCAGCCATCTTTCTTCGCAAAGTCACCGCCTTGAGGTGATAGCATAATTAGTTTTCCACCCTCCTGACTAGGGCAAAGTCCTGTACTCATCTGTGCTCTGATTATTTTCGGATATATGTGAAGAAACATCCATTTACTCTAAACAGGAAGGGTAGCATGAGACCAAAGAAGAATTCTCTCTAAATCCAGCTTGGTGAACCACTGAGTTTACTGGGGTTCTTCAACAGAAGCAAGGGTGACTTGAGTGCAACTATACTACCAGGAACTTCAACCCTCAGCATGTCTTGGTGAGAGTCATCACTGAAGAGCTCCCACCCTACTCAATTTCTACCTCCTTTCCACTGTGTTCGAGACCGCC
The DNA here is from genome assembly GCA_004026605.1 of Ondatra zibethicus. Taxonomy (NCBI): domain Eukaryota; kingdom Metazoa; phylum Chordata; class Mammalia; order Rodentia; family Cricetidae; genus Ondatra; species Ondatra zibethicus. The sequence continues at coordinate 53,242 of PVIU01001672.1, forward strand.
TGTAGCTACGACAGGAGGAAGTAGTGACTGAAATCTCAAGTGAGGGTCTGTGAACATCCTCCTCTTTCTGGGTTCTCCCAGTGTCCAGCCATTTGCCAGAAGAGTTTGCAGATCTCAAGGAGACAAACATACTCACCGATTTATTATATAATAAAGTAAGGTTACAATAAAGAATACAGAAGAATAGGCAGGTAAAAAGGTACATGGGTGAGGTGAAAAAGGATCCCAAACACAGAAACTTCTGTCCTTGTGAAGCTGGGTGTGCCATGGATACCGTATTCTAAAAATTTTTTATACAGACTTTTGTACAAAGACATGATTGATTATTAACTCTCTCTCTCTCTCTCTCTCTCTCTCTCTCTCTCTCTCTCTCTCTCTCCAGCTCTTCTCCTCTTCATGGAAAGTGGAGGAGGGAGAAGAATCTAATTATGGGCTTGGTCTCTCTGGTAAACCGACTCTACCCAGAGTCCACTAAGACTTTCATTAGAACAAAAGACTCCTATCAACTAGGAAATTTCAAGGGACTTTGGAGCTTATGTGTTAGGTACTGGGGCTAGTAACCTCAGCACCCTAGAGGCTGTGGCTGAGAGATCTCAAGTTTAGGTAATCCTGCTCAGAGAGAGAGAGAGAGAGAGAGAGAGAGAGAGAAGGAAAAAGGAACAAAGATAGGACAGAAGTTGGAAACAAAAGATACTCTTAGCATCCCTGTTGCTTAGGAAACTGCAAGGTCTTTAGCAACTCTGGACCATGGTTTCACACTGACTATCACACATAATATATTGTTAAACTCTTCTAGGTTTCAGTTGCTGAGTGAGGTGAGAAATGCGTGTTTAGTATATCCAGAATTCTCCCTAAACGGAAGCTATTGGGTCAGCAACTGTACTATGTGCATTTTGTCATGAAGGCTTCTTTCCTCCATTGCCACCGCCACTATTCCCAAGGCTACAGACAGCACACACCAGTTCTGAGGTTACAGGGCCTACTGAGATGAGAACCCAACCCTGAGCTTTGCTGGGTGCCTGTGCCCCAATCATTGCTAGAATGTGTTCACTAATATCACTTATTACAACGCAGTGTAGGCTGCCCTTAAAATAAATGACTCTGAGACTTAAGATGTGCCCATTAGACTTGGAGGCTCGTGGGATTTTTAGTTTTACTTTTTGGAAATGCAGGATTTCATCCTCATTTCAGACCTAGTGAGACATCATCCCCATTTCCACCATGTCCCCTTACTTAACATGATAAGCATTGGTTTTAGTGTTGACTGAAGTAACTGAGGTACTCTTAGCTGGAGAGTGGACTGCAGGCATGGGTTTCAAAACACTAACTATCCTGTTGGTAGTGTGTTTCTAGATAGGGGCACACATGTTTATAAGCCAGCCCAGGCAAAGATTAAAACTCCTGACAACTGCTACTTACGCTTGGGCTGAAGGTGCTGAGCATGCGTGAGGCTCTGGATTCCATCTCCAGCACCACAGACAAGAATAAGACCAACAAAATTACCTGTATTTGCCTGGGTATGGTAGGGTTGCTGCTGATGTACTGGAAAGAAGTAATCAAAAACAACTTCCTCTGGCTTAATCATTGGTGAGAGACTAGGTGGAGGCATCAGTTGGGAAATGTTCAGGGTCCTAGGTCAGATTTCAAAACCCTGTAGGAAATTTTTCTGATAGCCTGGCTAAGAAACACAGAATGAGAGAAAAGAGATGAACAGGAGGCCTAACTCTCAAATCTGTGTCTTGTCTCCCTAGGTCTGTGATTCCAGGCTACGATCTACCTCCTATTGATTTAACACACTGAACTGAGATTATGGCAGCTTTCCTACTCCTTGACAGCACTGTATGCTGTTAAATGTCATTACATAAGTTGGCTTCCAAGTTTTTCCATGTGGCTGTAAGGTACTTGTTCCTCATAGTCACTAAACCTGCCAGGAGAAGAATTGCACACCAGGACAACAGATGTGGACTTAGTACACGATGACAGTTAGAAACTTCTGTCCCTTGACAATTTGAGTCATGAGTTACATGTTTCTGCTATTTAGTACTCTCCAAACTCCGGAGTAAGCCCATTATTCCAATATAGCCATGGACAGGAAAGTTGAATACTGAACAATATTGTGAAATGATTGTATTTTCTAATTATCATTTTAGTACTTTTCTTTTTATACCTGAGTTAGAAGCAGAGAGTCACTTCATACGTCAAAACTTTTGCTAAAAAAAAAAAAAATCTAAAATGTAGCTTCAGAGACTAAAACCTTGAGAACATGTGAGATGATCCATCTAGTCTCAATAAGAACAGTCTTGGAGAGATTTGTTTGGATCCAGGGTTTCAAAGTTCTTGAGAACTGCCCCTATCTCTACTCCTTCTGGGAGTTAACTTTTAATGGGAAATGCTCCTCAAGTTACTATCAAGTCCAGCTATCAAAGCAGTCATAGAGGAAATGGATGCTGAGAACACCAGCAACATGGCATCCCTCTTTCCCCACAGTGGGCAGAGTTCCAGCCGGGTACCCTTATTAAGACCCCAGTAAGCCATAAGATTCAGAATTGTAAATTCTAGCCAGGAGCCCAAGCAAAATCCCAGTTGCCTTCAGTTCATTTATTCTATTTTACAGAGCCTCCTAAATCCCCCTCACTATTTAGTTCACTATGGATTTGACATGGCCTTAGGAGGCATGTATAAATGGCAGTCACAAATTGGAAGGATTCTAGAACAAAGGCTATTAAACAAAATGAAAAAGAGAAAATGAAATGTGTTTTGGTAAAAACAAGTTAGTTGAACTTTTAATCATTTCTCATTTTGAATAGTTGGGTGTGTTGGGACTTTAGACCTCACTTAAAAGTTCCAAGCTTTTATCTTCATTTCGTGGATGTATTTGTAGGAAATTTTCTTCCATGAAATAATTAATTCGTTGCTTTATTTTCTAGGTCTGCAAGTGGAAAGTGCTGGGGCTGTGGTTTTCCCACTTTGTGTAGCTCAACCCCAAGTTGATATACTTTGCCTTCCATTCCCCACTGTCGTTGGACTCCATCTGTCCCAGATGCCTCTTCTCAGAGTTGACGGTTAAAAGACTAAGATGAGGCCCAATAGCTGGTCGCTATTTTAATAAAGATTTCCCTGCTCATAGAAATATTCACGGACGCTTCTGTAACATTGAAAAGAGAGATTTACATTTTTAAATGTCTCGGTTTGAATTAGGGTATAGAAGAAATAATACATCGACCATTTTTCAATTTGCCATTGGTTATTTGATTACTAATTTGATTGTAGAATTGTTCTTATAGGATAGTTGTTGTTAAGGCTAACCTAGATTTCAATAGGGTTTTACGTTGCAGTTTTCAAATTGACTCATAGTCAAAATATACAGAAAATACATTTTGTAGGTAGCAATCAGGTCTGGGGGTAATGCCTTAAATCCCTTGATTCTTTTCAAAAAGGAAACAATGGTAGACATAGAATGAGATGGATTTTTATCCCATTAACTGAACAATGTAAAGTTAAATGATACAAGAAAAAGTACTACTGAAAAAGGAATTAGTAAATACTAGCCTTTATATTTTTCTCCCTAGAAGATTCACATCTATAGAAATACTAAGTGAGTTCATGAAGAAATAAAAAGTTACAGCATTTTATGGTAGAACTAAGAAGTTGATTCTTTAAGATAGCCATTCCATCATATTTTGTGGCAAGGAAACATTTAAATGAATGTCATACAAGCAAAGTAGATACATCTGTGACTCTGACACCCAGAGTAATATTTCAACTGCAGTTAAAGTTAAAAACAGTCTACATAATAAACTTTCTTAAAGAATAAAGAGGAATGTGGTTAATACAAGAACTATAGTAGGGCTTTGGAAATAAGAGTTTATTTTCACCAAGATGAATAGAGGGTGTGCTGATCATCCTTAAAAGGGGGCAGAAAAATGAATGGGGCCAACAAGTGACCAGAGCTTTTACTTTTGAAACTTCCAGGCAGTGCAAGTTTTCATATGACTTTGTGCAGGAGGCCCTGTATGGTTAGTTTAATTAACCTACATACATAATTCAACCTGGTAAACTGCCTCTGTCAGATTGGACTGTGGGCATGGCTACAGGGACCTGTCTTGACTGACGATGGAAATGGAAGGGTCTATTAAACTGTGGGCGGTAACATGCCTGGGCAGGTAGCCCTAGACTGCATAAAAGAAAGTTAGCAGAGAGCAGGAAAGGATGCTAGCAAGCAGTGTTTCATCTGCTCCAGGTTCCTGCCTTAGGTTCTTGCTTTGGCTTCTCCTGATGACAGATGGTAAACTTGAAGTGTAAGCCAAGCAAATCCTTTGTCGCCGTGTTCTTTTGATAGGGATGCTTCATTACAGCAGCAGAAAAACAAACTAGAGTACCCCCCAATGCCATAAGCCCTTGAGTTTCCCTGCTTTTCTATTGAGTTCTAACGTCACTTCAGATTCCAAGACTGACCATCTATCTTTCGAAAGTACTTCTTTTCTGAGGACCCAGGATAGAAATGACCTGATTTGGGACACTCTCTCTTCCTTTCAGTCTACAATCCAGCCATTTTTCCAGCTATGCACAAAGTCAGAAATATCAATAAATGAGAGAACAACTTCCCTATCTACAGCAAGTATCTTGGGATGAGTAAGGGCTATTCATACTCCTTCAACCTACAGTTGAGACGTGAAGCAAACAAGGACAGTCCTGAATAGTCCTAAACTATTGTAGCTTATAGTCAGTGTTTCTGCCAGTAGTGACATAGACTCTTCTAGAAGCTGAAACATTTGTCCCTTTAAATCTTTGGATAGAAACCCTTGCCAGAAAATCCCCTAGAATTCCTTAAGGGAAATTCTAGGGGTGAAATTCATCCAACAAATTCTCAATAAGCTAGTCATGGAATGAATGAAGCTGCCCAGGCACACAGCTGCCCCCCTCTGACAGAGAAAGAAGGTTTCCTTGTGTGTGTCCCTCTTTGGGAAGCCCAGCTCCCAGAAACTGGACAGCCTGTGGCAAGCTCAAGCCAAGACACTGGGCACAACCTGGACCCCACCCTTAAACACAGACTTCCCGTTCAGTAGCAGCTTCTGGCACTGAAGTTTTTATTTCTCCAAACTGCCACCACTATTTGGATAAAATAACATTTGAACACATTTGAATTCTCTGTCGGAGGATATTTTCAGACACAGAATAGTGAAAACATCACCCTCCCCTGTACATTTTCCAGAGTCATTTCTAAGACAGTAAAAAAGAATTCTTTTTTCATGAATGCCCATCTCCAGAAATCATCTCTCCCTATAACATTTCTTGAAATATATTTTAGGGTCTTAATAACTTTCTTAAGACACCCCTTTTTAAAGCGGGACATTTCTTGATGATATTCTCAAGCTATTTTTAAACTCTGTATCAGTAGTGGAAAAAATCATGGTGTTTATGCAAAATCCTGTGTCCTACTTATTTTTATAAATAAAGTTTTATTGGGACAGACTTGTGAGTTCAGTGGCAGGTTATGTGGCTGCTTTTCTGCCACAGAGGCAGAGCTAAGTAGTGAGACAGAGACTCCAGGGCTCACATGCCTAAAATATTTACTAATTCATTCTTTGAAGAACAAGTTTATTGACCCCTATCCTTCAGATTAAAAGACATCTCCATTGCCTACCCACGCCCTTCTTTCTCATGCCAAGTTCAACACAAGGTTCCTGTATTTTCAGCAGGTTTTTTTTTTTTATTGATTCTTCAGCTTTGGTCCATGAGATTCTAAATACAGAGGCTCCAAAATGATGACCCTAACATTATACCCTCCCCATTGGCTTTAACTTCTCGATGAATCTGTCCTAAAGGAAGAAGCAGGGTGTATAACTTTCATTCCAAGGCCACACTCATTCTATTGAAAAAAAAACATGAAAATGAATTTTGTGTATAATTTGTGTTGAAATGTTTTATTCTTTATCTTTCATCTATTTAATTTCCCACCTATAGGTTAGAAGCCTTGTTGGATACTCTATGATCTCAAGATAATTTACCACATGGTGACACAGTAAGACTCAGAGGTTGGCATGATGACGTCCTCTCTACAGATGATAAATGGAGGATCGAAAAGGCTATTGGATTTGCTTAAATATTCTAAGCTCTTAAGTGCCTGAGTCAGAATTTAAGCCAGGTTAGCCTCTTTCTCAATTGCCTACAAGACTTTGATTTGTGTTGCGTCTCCAGGGAGTAATAATAATGTCTGTCTGCAAGACTAGTGTAAATATTGTAAAAAAAAATTTACAATATTTACAATATTTGTAATGTTGTAATTTGTAATGTTGAGGGTGATGTTTTCACTATTCTGTGTCTGAAAATATTACAAATGATATTGTAATATTTACAATATTACAAACACCCTTCCCTGTTCCCTCACTTAAGTTATATTAGTATAAACTGAGCTCTTCACGATAGCACAACATCATAACTGACAACACAAGTTGTTCAGTGGTGTAGAAGAATTTGAATCTGCAGTATGGTATATTAGCTATAAAGACATAGGCAGGGACATAACCTGCCAGAACCTTACCTGATCCTTTTACACAATGGGATCAACAATACACTCACTCATAGGAAGCACCCACTATATGGTTATTATAGATGATTAAATTATCAAGGATAATCTTTAACTTGACTGCCTGGAGACCACTGAGATCAGCTGTTAGAGGAATTGCCAAGAAAGATAAACAAGTTTAAGTGTTGCACTAACGTTTGCACCCAAAAGGCTGATCTTCTAAACTGCACTTCTTGCTGAAGGTCAGTGCCTATGATCTGTGTGTCTCCCGATGGAGCTGGTTGTTTTAGTTAGGTTTCTATTGCTGTGATAAAACACCATGACCAAAGGGAAGAAAGGATGAAATTTCATTTTGCAGCTCGCAATACATTATCCAGAGAAGTCATAGCAGGAGTCTATGGCAGGAGTCTAGAGGCAGGAAAACAAGCAGAAGCCAATGAGTGCTGCTTACTGGCTTGTTCTTCATGGCTTTCTCGCCCTGCTATCTTACAGAACCCAGAACCATCATCACAGGGGTGGCATTGTACACAGTAATCTGGGTCCTCCCACATCAATCATCAACCAAGTAAATGGACCACAGGCTCGTTGACAGGCTAATCTTGTAGGGGCATCTTCTCAGTTTAGGTTGCGTCTTCCCAAATGACTCTAGTATGTGTCAAGTTGATAGGAAACCATCCAGCAGACAGGTACAGAGGATAATTTCAAGAGTATTTGTTGCTACTGGAAGTTGAGACTCTAGAGCTCTGTCTCACGTGTGCATGTGAGAGAAGAGAACCATCCCCAAATCCAACGCCTCAGCTTGCCAATGGACCATCCAGAAATGAGATCACTGCAATCTTTGTCACACACGAGTGCATTAGGAAAATGTGGACTCCACCTCTCACCCCACTGACATGGGATCAAGTGGCCACAGCAGCAGCGAGACAAACCCAAGACCACTTTGGGAGGGATGGTTCTGAAAGGCAGAGATTCTGAACTGTCCCAAGATCTGCAGAGAGAAACCACACAGGATTCAGACATGGGCTGTCCTGGTGTCCCAAACTCTTCTCAGGGAAAGGGACTGGATGTTTTCTCAGAGGAACAGTGGCTGGTAAGTGTCTAAAGATGTGAGTTCTGACTTGCAACAAGAAAGCTTCATAGGGAAACCCTTGCTGAAGGACAGGCCTCAGGAAGTCTGCAAGTTCACAACAGCACTGTCCACGGGGAGAGGCTCCGAGACAATGACGGCAGATGCTATGATCCAAGGAGGCCTCACCTCTGCCATCCTCTAAATGGAAGACTTTGGAAAAACTACTCTGTGAATTTCAGTGAAACCTAGACTAACCTTCCAAATATATGGCAAGCTTGCTTTGGGCAACATTTTCCAAGGCTGTGGTCTCTAACTGGAGCGTATACATGACTTGCTTACACTCAGCTGAAGTACAGATTTGGTTTTCATAGCCATGTGTCCTACAGTTTGGTTTTTCTAACAAGCTTCTCCAGTGACTCAATGGCCCTGGCCCAGGACACAGGTGTGATGTGGCACGGAAACACCACACAGGGCCAGTGACAGAGGTTAGGTTAATAAGCAGCACTCTTCACTCCTACAACGAAGCCAGGCTGAGGACCAGTTCCTGCTCTGACCAGCCCTTTGCACTGAACACTTACCATAGTATGATCATTATATAATTTCACCTAGTGCAAAATACTCTTTGAGTGAGAATTACGCTGGGTACTAAATTAGAACTGAGATTTAAAAAGAAAAATGAAAAGCCCTCTAATAGATTTCTTCTTTCCTTTCCCATAAAATTCGTGGTGTTCTGTCTTGCTTTACTCCTAAAAGAGTATTTCTTGTTTGCATATTTGCTTCTGTGGGGAAGGAAAGCATCTCAGGTTATCTGTCCAGAGGGAAATAGGACAAGAAGCAAAAAGGCATTCAAACAGTAAATAAACTATTTAGGATGTGATGTGTATTCATGAGTCACCGGGTAGGAAGAGGAACTGAGCTGCCGGGGTTGGTAAACCACAAGCCTGTGAATCAACAACACTCCGTTTGCTGTTCTAATAATGGCAAACACCAAGGTGTACCAGAGTGGGTGTGAGGGGTTTCCTCCTGTAACTGCTTATATGATGTTTGGGCATAGTGCTAAGTTCATTCAGAGGAGACGGGAAGATTTTCTGCTTCTCTGAGAAGGTGAGAAAGTGGGGTTCCATCTACCACTCAGGAGAGAGAAGTGGGAAGAATCCTACCCTATGTGGGTGAGCACCATCTGTTCTACTGGACAGCTAAGAACACACACCCCTCATACTGGTAAATATCACCTTGTGTTTCATTTTCTCCTCACAACAGGCTGAGGGACCAGCAGCACTCACTTTGTCTGGGAAGGAAGCCAGATTTGACATGAATGAACCACCATGGGATGAGGCTGAGGTTTGAACTCATGCCTCCAAGAGGTCAGAAGATTTGCTGATGCTTGTCAAAGAATATCTTCTGAGATGCAAGTGTCTCTTCATCTTCCATGCTTTCATCTATTAGATGAGAAAACTAGGCCCAGAGGACTAAGGATTCTGCAGTGAACACAACACACAAAGGCCAACACAGCAGGATGGACACCCTTTTTTCTTGTTATTTTTTTTTCTTTTCTTTTCTTTCAGTTCTGGATACCAAATCCAGGGCCTCACACAAGCTAGACAGCTTCTCTATCACTGAGCTACATCTAAAGCCCTGGAGAAACAAGGATTTATGTTTATGGATTCATGCTGTCCTTCAGTGGTGCGGTTCCCCAGTTCCCCATGTTTGTGAGGTCAGTGGATACCTTTATCACCTCCACCAGCGTGTGCAAGTGCTTGTGAATGCTAGCCTCATGAAAGCATGCCTGAAGCAGGGTATAGCATGCATCCGTGTGAAAGAGTGTCATTGTATGTGTGTGCACATGTGCTTGAGTTTGTGGCTGCATAAGAATGTATGCAGATTTCCAAATTCTATTTTCTGAGTACCCTTTGTGCTACTTCATGCAGGTAATATCATTTGTTATACAGAGAACAAGTAGGACATTTCTTTATAATGCCATTGTCTTATTATCATGTGATATAGACATCTTCAAACTTTTGCTATTAAAATGATTTTTATTGTGAAATTCTGAAGTTTATAACACATTTCCTCTCAGTAGCTGATCAATTTCATCATTAGCTTGTGCCAGAGGGCCTGTTAGAGGGTTATGGTATCGGATATGTGTTACATACAATGGCTGATTTTGTTGAATAAATAATAAATTTAACTCTGAAAAAAAAAAGAATGTATGCAGATTTGAGACAGAGGAAGAGAAGAAATAATGTCAATGAAGTCCCAGGTACATGTATCTCTGATCCAAGACTTTCACCTAAGTTGCTGTACTTAATGACCATGAATGCAGACTAGACAGTATATGGTAGTTATCAACTTGATAATCTAGAATCACCTGGGAGACAGGCCCCCCTGTCTAAGATCATCTTGATGGAATTGAGGTGGGAAGAACTATCCACTGGGGGTGGTGCCATTACCTCTCCAGAACCCTGGGTTATATAGAAGGTGAAGGGAATTTAGCATGCAGGTCACAGCAGTGTGTCTTGTGATAGCCTACCTGCTTGAAAACCAGGAAGCCATCCAGACCCTGCCTTCTGTAAACAGATGCTGTCCAATGCCCTTCTCTTGGTTACTATCAGTTAAATTCACTTTGCATCTTTCACTGTTAGAACACAGAGCAGCGGTTCCCAACTTTGAGTTCTTAGCATCCCATCACTCTTAAAAATTTTTGAAGACTTAGAGAACTTTGGTCTCTGAGAGTTAATATCGCTCAAGAAATAAATTATTAGAAATTACAGCTGGGACACTTAAATATTTAACAATCCATTCAAAATAATAAACACATACCCTCTTTTACAGAAACAGAAATAATAGTTTTAGGAAACACTTGGTGTGTTCCAGAACGGAAGAGCTGAGAGAAAGCAGAGCACCTGTTACCGTTTCAGACTGCACAGTGGGCAAATGGCTTCTCCTGCTTCCCTTAGTACCCAATCTGTCCTAACAGTGAATGTCCCCAAGACCTGGGAAACTTCACTCTTCATGTAAGAGAACAGCGGGAAAAACATGGATGTCCCTAAAACACCACAGTATGGGAATGGGTTTGAACACATTGACCTCCTAGAACTATCTCCAGGCACCATGGTTTCTCTAGACTGTGTTTTCAGAACCCAGCATGCCTTTAGTTGCACTAAACTTAACCATATTTACATTTTAGATCTGATTTATAGCCCTTTTCAGCCCCGGTTCTGTGGTGCTGCTGGGTTGGAGAACGGCCACCCTCTACTGTGTACTACAGATGGGATCACCTCAGCACAGCTCTTGAGGAACTGGAGTCTCCTCCCAGCCTTGCCTTCCTAGGGCCCCTGACTTTTAGCATCACTGACGACACCCAATCCCTGTTTTTAGCTCAGGAAGCCTTCATTAGAACAGACACTCCATCCCAGGCACAAGCCAGAGTCAGCTGACAAAAATCTCTCTGGCTCTTTCCTCCAGAGTATGTGTGATAGTGTCTGTGTATGAGTATGGGCTGGAAAAACTACTGAATTCTTGAACCTTCTATTAATAGGCAGCCATTGTTGGACTAGCTGGACCACCATTCTGTAAGCCATTCTAACTAATCCCATATATATGGAGAGAGAGAGAGAGAGAGAGAGAGAGAGAGAGAGAGAGAAAGAGAGAGAGAGATATTCATTTTATAAGCTCTGTTACTCTAGAGAACCCTGACTAATACAGATCCTATCTCCTTGCTGCTGCCTTTTGGACTGAGTGAGACCCACATGGTGCCTGAGTGTGAGCAGGTAACATTAGGGACTGTAATGACTGGGAGTCAGTTTTTACACAGGACAGAGCACTGATAGACGCCTTAGGCTCCATGCAGCAGCCATGTTCTCTCACCAACGAGCTCGACAGGGCAATTTCTATTATTGTCTCCTTGTCCCCGAGGGGATACTGAGACTGAGAGCTCTGGACTTAAAGTATAATTGGAATGCCGATGTGTCTGTTACATCCTTTCTACCCCCTTCTCCGGCTGAAGAAGGGGTGCCTTTAAGAGTAAGAGGATGGACAGGTGTCTTGTTTGGATTCTCTTATGACACTGCAAAGCCTAGACATCATGTCTGTTCCTGTAAACTATGGCTTCAGACTCTAGAGTCTGAGGTAAGACTATGCTGGTTTCAAATTCACCTCTACCATGTTCTAGAATATTGTTTAGCCTCTGTGATTTCTCATCTTATAAAAGGACTAATATGGATGAGTGCTCTGAGGGAAGGAGCCATGTCAGATGGGTCAAGGTTCTGACCTATAGTCCACAGGATTTTGTTTTGTTCTGTTTATAGTAACTTGTCATGAGATCCAAAGATACTCCATACTGTAGTCCCATTTTTGTAATACCCCATCGTTAGACTCCCATTTCATGGACATCAACATCCACGGATGGATTTAAGAACACACAGCTCACAGCAGCTTCAGATCTCAGGTTCTAGAACATCAATAATTTAATTTCACTTCTGATTTTGATATTAAAGCAACAAGAACAACCCAGCTACTCAAATCTTCAACAAGCAGCCCCTAACCATCATATCTCTCGGGGTAAGCATGAGAGGGGGACTCTAAAGCTAAAGCACTGGGGAGTCTCACCCATAAGCACCAGAGACACTGAGAGCCCAGGAAAAGCCAGATCTCTGCCTAGCCTGGACCTATCACTGGGAATATAGGTGGGTGGCAGTAGACCAGGAACATCCCCTAGGCAGTTTGTTTCCTTGTATTTTTAGAAAGTGGATAGACTGTATTCTTAGAGCGGTTTCAGAGTTTCAGAAACTTGATCAAAAAATACAAATGTTGGCACAAGCATTCTCAGTCCCAATTCTATTCAGCTTTCCCCTTGCCTTCAATAGCTGTGTTAGGGTAGCGTCGGCTGCAGATGAGGAGCCAGTGTGGATGTGCTTATCAATGAAGGTCTGGCTCACAATAGGGCTAGTTCTTTGTGCTGTGTACTCTGTGGATTGTGACTAGAAACACAGTCATGGACCCTGCACAGGTATCTTATAAGCCTCTTTCCCACTCTAACCCCCCATCTACCTCAGCACCTCTCTGTGTCCTGCACCCTCCCCTGCCTAAACCCACCATAGTTTTGCCTTTTCTAGAACGCTGTGCTGTTGGAAATCATAAACTATGAAACTTTTTTTTTTAATTGTTTCTTCAGCAAAACCCTTTCAAAGACTTTTCCTGTATTTTCATGGCTTGGTGACTCATTCCTATTCATTTGTTTGTTTTTACTATTACTGTGGAATGATACTTCTTTGTGTGATTGAATTAACATCTTACTCTTAAAGGGCATCTTGGTTGTTTCCTCACTCTGGTTGTTGTGGAATTCTCCTGAAGCTTTCTGTGCAGACCTCAGTTTCACCTCATTTTGGCAAATACCAAAGGGCACCATGGGTAGGGGCTAGGGTGAAAATATGTTTACTTTTGTAAGAAGTCCCTACATTCTCATCCACAACAGCTGCACTGCTTAGCACAGTGACATGGATAGGAAAATGGAGCCTTCCAGGAGGTGTGATGGCACTGGCCCTATGAATGTTGGAAAACTGCCAACAGGATTCAGCTGTGACTTCAGTGAAGGTCACATGGCTGACAGGGTGGAGAAGCCTTGCTGGGGAGTGTGACAGGAAGAGGAAGTGCCTCAAAGGCCAGGAGCAACTGGGTCTTGTTCCAGCCCCCAGTCCCCCATCTCTCCTGCCCTTCTGACAAAAGCTAACAAGGAAGGGCTGAGAGAAACCATCGTAGTTTGTAGGGACCCAGCACAGGAACCTGGAGCCGAGTGTAGAAAGGCTGGTCTGAATCTAAGACTACCCTCTCGCCGGGCCTCTCTTGCTTCCTGCTGGGAAGAGTTTCAATATGGCAGCAGTGATATAACCATCCTGCACGAGGTCCTCTGCTCAACAGAGTGTTTCCATGGAGCAGTTACATCTCTGATCCCAGGCTGCCTCCCAACCAGGCACAGAGAAGCAGCTGAGAATGTGGGAGTCTTTCTCTTCGGCCCACTCCAGTCTTCTCTGAACCTGGACGATGCTGGCTTCTTGGAAGCAGCATCAGAGGGGCTTGAATAGCCCCTCTTACTCCCATCTAACTTGCGCTGCTTTTGCATAAAGGAGAGGGCAGGAGACTATGGGCTTCAGAGAAGCACACCGGACTGACGTTCTGATGATCTCTGCACTGAATATAGGCTGGTGAGAAAAGCCCGCAGCTGGCCAGGGTAGAGTTTACCAGAGAAGACCTCGAGACCCTTGCAAAGCCATTCTTCTTCGCCATAATCTTCCTCCAATCACACCCAAATAAACGCGTGGTCAACTTTATTTAACCTTTAATCCAGCTTGAGGGCAGTTCCCAGGCCTTGTTAATTGCCTAGAGTTCAGACAGACTAAATGACCTGACAAGTGTCTGGGGGCGATTTGTTGGTCTCATCCGCCCCCTGGTGGCCAAATAAGGGTTCTTAGCGGAATTAGGCCACTAACCGTATCTCATCCACGTTAGAAGACTTAAAAGCTTGAGAGATTTGGGAAATAAGTTGAGGCCAAAATAGGACACAGCTGACTAAAAAAAACAAAAACAACCAAAAATAACAACCCCCTAAACCAGAGCACCATTTTAATGTGCAGATGTGTCCATATTAACAGGAATAGGCCAGAGGCCTTGTCCCTTCCTTTCTTAAAGTTAGATCTATTGCTAGCTTTCCCTAACTCCTTAATGCGTCTGTTCCTGCTACATGGCTCTTCCTCACTTTTGGCTATTGATACAAGATAGAGACCAGCACCGACAGGGTCTGCGTGGAATGGTTAAACAGAGGATGGGCAATCAGCTCTGACTCCAGAAATTAGCCCTTTTCACATCACAGATAAAACTGGCAGAGCCCTTGAGGATGCTGTTCAAGCACAACAGTGTGTTGGCTTCATATTACTGTATGGACTCTCCTGAGACAATCAACTTCAAAGATGAAAGGTTTACTTCAGCTCACAACACTGGAAGCCCTAGTCAAAGACAGGGTCTGGGAGGGCCTTTGTTTTGGATCTCTGAGGGATTGTGACATGATGGCATGGCACACAACAATAAATTGCTTATGACATTAACCAGGAAAGCCTTCAAGGACAGATCCCAGTGATTTAAGGATCTTACTAGGTCCCACCCAAAGGTCCCATCACTTCCCAGGTAATCTTAGAGACCAAGTCTTTCATGTATGCCTTTGATAGATACTCAGCTCAGCATTCAAATCCTAGCAAACAGTTCCAGCAATACCAGCATCACCCTGATGATGAGTGTGGGGACCACCTCACAAATATGCCTTGCCACCCAAATTGGTCTGGAACCTCTGAACACAAGAAAGCCAGGGGTAATCAGATGCTGTTAACATTATTTTATTTATTTATTTTTAATAGGAATGAATGGGTTGCCTGCATGGATGTCTGTGTCCCTGGTACCTTTGGAAGCCAGAAAAGGGAGTTGGATCTCCTGAAACTGGACTTACAAGATGGTTGTGAACCACCATGCAAGAGCTAGGAATAGACCCTGGGTCCTCTGGAAGAACAACTAGTACCCTTAACTGTTGAGCCATCTCTCAACCTCATTCATATATATATAATATGTCTCACTATGGTGAAGCACAGAGAAGAAGCATGGAACAAAAGGGAAAGGCAGGATATGGAGGAAAGAAGGAAGGGAATAAGAAGAAAAGGAGGAGAGAGGGGAGGAAGCAAAAGCGTTGCCGACAACCACAGTGACACTCCGCAGAAGTACCTGCGCTCACGGGAGCTGCCAGTTGTCATAAAAGAAAAAGGGACCTTTGTAAACAGAAACTCTGCTAAAATTTCTGTCAGTAGAGACAGAAATGTCCCCAAAGCCCCTTTCCAAAAGACCCACTCAGCAAAGCCAGCAGGAGAATTCCAGACCCCCCACGAAGCCCCAGAGCAATTATCTTGGATTAGAGGGGCTCAAGAGCCGCTTCCCTCAGTATTGTTTTCCAGACCCAGAGGGCTGCTGAAATTATTATTTGGTAATAATTCCAAAAGCTCTGAAACTGGTAACATTTGTTCAAACTAGGGAGGAGAAACAGGAGGCTATGACAGGGGATAATGCAGGCTGTTTTCACTTCAGAGACTTGCATGGAACCTCAAGGAGAGGGCTCCACCTTAGCTCCTGGGTATTTTCAGAACCAGGTGCATGGGGGAAGTTTGCAAGAGTTCCGGGACTGGACGAGTGACAGCTCAAAGCAGCCTGGATGTATCTGTTGACATCACTGGGTTATGCTTCATGTGTTTCAGAAAGACTGTTCAGTTGAAAGGGGGGCTGACAGGCGCTTAACGGATGCCAGTTCAACCCTTTGAAAGATGGACAAGGAGCAACAAGGGCTGGGCCAGCTTCTGTGATGCTGGCTATTTAGGCAAGAACAATTCTTTTACATAGGATGCTCTTCCAGATGTATTTTATAAGGCAAAATGAGAAGAGCGAGTTAATGTTTGTAGAAAGATCTGGAAGGGTGTGGGGGGTATCATTCCTAAATTTATTATATCCCACAAATAATTTACCTATCACGTGTTACTTCCTCCTGAAATCAGGGTCACACACACTGTTTTTCTGGCTTTGAGGTCAGACATCCACAGCCCGGCCTGCGGATGATACAGTGCACAATAGGGCCATTCTGGGCAGAAACAGTGACTGCAAGATTTCGGATTTCCTGTTGATTCCTCAAGCCAGCCGGGGCCTGAGAGTCCACAAGATTTCCTTATAGGATGGGGATAGCATTTATGTCTCAACTCGACCTTCTTACTTAAAACTTTACGTTTTACTGAAAATTTCTTTTCATCTAAGCTATAAAATTAAAAACCCGTTTGTGTTTGCTTTTTTTCCCCCAGAAAATAATTGTAGTTTTGGTTCAGCTATACAGATATTTATTGTGCTTGTCTGGAATCAGCAGTTGAATTTTTTTTCTTTTCTCACGTTGCTCTCTGGAGCCCTCAGGTGGACAATTGTAGGTATGTCTACTGCATGACTGCTTCATTTATGAAGGATCTTAGTCTGAATCAAGGAAGCCCATGCACCACACAAAGTGGGACAACTTTAATACTGACTCTGTGCTAAAGGAAAGAACTAAGGGAGTCATTGTCAATGTTGTTGTGTAAAAATGAGTTCGAAAACATGCATTTTCAGTCGAAAACATGCATTTTCAGCCATAATACTTGTAAGACCACATACATGATAGTCTCACAGTCCAAACTGGACTCCTCTTCCTCCTCCTCCTCATCCTCTTCTTCCTTTTCTTATTGTTCTATTGAAATTTTGATTTTTTTTTATTTATTTTGTGTGCATGGGTGTTTTGCGTGTATGCCCTGCATAGTTGGTGCTCAGAGAGGCCAGACAAGGGGGTTAGAACCCCTAGTACGGAGTTACAGACGGTTATGAGCCACCAAATGGGTGCTGAGAACAGAGCCTGGTCCTCTGGCAGAGCAGTAAGCAAGTGCTCTTCCCCGCTGAGCCGTCTCTCTAGTCCCCTCGCGTGTTCTAAATGGTGGATCATCCAGCTTGCTCACAGCATTTCTCAGGTATACTTCTCAGCAGCCCTTACCCGAAATAGAGAGACCTTTGCACATGAAACTAAGTTAAATACTCCACTCCCTCTATTATGTGTAATTCATTCTTCTTGAGCAGTGGCAGGAGATGTTAACTTGTGTTTTGTGAGTTTTTTGGAAGAAAACTCAAGTCTGCTTTAAATCAGGAGTTGACAAAAAAAAAAAAAAAAAAAAAAACAAACCAGAGTAAACCTTTCAGGTATGTAAACTACAAGAAAATTCTAGAACATTATATGAGTATGTTAAAATGTAAAATGTAACCATTTAAAAATATCTAAACCCTTCTGGTTTAATTTTGACCTCTGCCGTGTGTTGTGATTCTTGGCACCTGCTGGTGTGTCAGGTTTGTGACTTGATTATATTGTGAACGTGGAAGCTATTTTGCTTTCTAAATAGTCAGTCCTCATGTCAGACAAAGATGAGGTTTGGCCATTTGCATCCCAGAACTCAGTCTCCTGAATCCCAAATGAGGTCACATAACTGAACACAGGGTCAGGAAGAAGATGGCGGCCATAGAATGTTCCTGTAAGTTCAATGACGAAAACTTAATTGCAAATAAAATAAAACTCATAAGGGGTCTGAGGTGTGTGTGGCATCACTTGCTAGTGACATGCTGCATGGCTTTAGTGCAGCCTTGATTGTGAATACACACCATGCCACTCAGCATCAAGGCTAGCTACCCGAGACACTCTGCTGAGACTTGGACGAATCTGTGTTAGGAACTGCAGAGTTTTAGCGCTAGTTACACAGAGCTCAGGTCCTGCAGGATGCAGTGGTTTAGTGACAGAAAGCAAAGGATTTTAATACTTTCCAGCCTCAACATTCAAATATCAAGATAGTAGAGCTTTGAAGTATTTGGATGTTCGTTTTCAACACTGCTGTTCAAGTTGCGGATTCAGATTTCACATCATTAATACATTTTGCTTTGATTTTAGAATAAAGTTTCCAGTGATTTCTGTAATGGGTCTAAATGTATTTCTGTTTTTCTCTACTTGGTGTTTATGTAAACTAATGCTTCCAATATTAAGATTATAAAATCAAAATCCCAATCAATTTTGGAAAATGTTAAACAAACAAAAACAAATGAACAAAAAAAGCAAGCACTCCCGTCTCATTTTTGTGCAGATTTGCCTTCATTTTAAGAAATGGCTAACATTGCATCTACACCAAAATCTTGGTTTTAAAATAAAAGCCTTTATGACTTAGTATCAGCAAATGTTTGTTTTGTATACCTGTTTTATAGACTTATATGTCCGGAGTCCTGTAAAAAAAAATTCCGATAAGGAGCAGTTTTGAGCAGAAAATGTTTAAGAGGACATGACCTAGCAACACCTATTCTAGATGCCTCTTAGCTTTTACGTATTAAGCATATGAAGATGCCATCCTCCTCTTACCACTTCACCTAACTTTGAAGGTTTCTCTAACTTTAGTGAGGACCGACTCCAGACTGACTTGCAGAAAGTAAGTGTGTTCATGCTTTAAATGAGCTGCGTTCAGGTATTATTCACAAACAGCAAAATGCAGCCAACTTAAGGGAATCGTTTGACAAGTGTTGACAAATATTTCTTCCCTTGAACCTGCACCGTGTCTGAGGGACACAACATTCCCATCACCCTTCACAAAGGCTAATCTCACCTCAGTAGATATTCCTCCACAGGAGCTCACAGGATAGCCAGTATGTGAGGAATGTGGCCAGATGCTCTGCACTGGGCTGGCGGTGGGGACTTCATGTGAATAGAAACTTTCTTATCCCCTGGGAGATCACAGTATAGCAATCAATTAAGCAAATCAATGTCAATTCTACCTACTGAAGCAAGCGCCAAATTTTACAGGTGGGTTGAAACCATTCTCATGGACAATGTTGACTCTGGTTCCCATGTTATTCCCAAACCTCTCAAGCTCCAAGCTGAGTGTGACTTGGAATTTCATCCAGGCCAACTGGTTCTCAGCCAGACCTAGGAAATTTAAATACCTTACGGCTTGACGATTAAAAATAAAATTTGTTTACCTTCATGACCCTCCCTACAAAAAGTAAGTATTTTTGAGAGAGAGATTGAAGGAGAAGAGAGAGAGATGAGTTCATAGTAGAGATGGCTGAGCTGAGCGGCTACTCCTCCATTTTCTTAGAGAGTCTTTGTATCCAGCTGAGCTTCTAGAGCAGTGGTTCTCAACCTTCCTAATGCTGTGCCCTTTTAATACAGTTCCTCATGTGAGGTGACCCCCAGCCATAAAATTATTTTTGATGCTGCTTCATAACTTCAATCTTACTACTGTTATGAATTGCAAATATTTTTGGAGTTAGAAGTTTGCCAACGGGGTTGTGACACACAGGTTTAGAACCTTTGTTCTAGATCCATATAGCCTTCCCGTTAGTCTCCGAGTTCTTGATGCACTCTACTTCAGAAAAGCAAGACACTCACTCCTAATTCCACCTTAGACTTCCCCGCGGAGGCCTTTCTGACATAGACCTTCAGCTGTTTCTAGTTGCTGAAGTCTTGCCTACAAGTTAGAGCTCCATCTATGTCAACCTCATCAACCATGTGCCCTCAGAGGTTCCCTCTTCCTGTACTTCTTAAGCTCGTAGATACGGAAGCTCTTAGCTCATACCTTGTGCAGCTGAGTCCTGTGGGGCATAATGAGCAGGCTCGTGGGTCTGTGGTGCAATTTGCAATCAGGTGTTCCCCATGATTCACTGAGGCTTCAAACTTCAGGGCTCCTCTCTCATCTTCCATATGAAGAGATGAATATCCAGGAAGTGCAAGGTCAAACGGCCATACTCACTGAGGCAGGAGTGAAAGTCAGGGTTCCAGCTCATCAGCTTCCTTTCCTACCACTTGAGGCTGCTGGATTCCAGGATAAGTCATAAAATTTGATAGAATTGTACCCAAAGCTTACAGAGAGGCACGAAACATCAAGGGTACACATAAAATTTCTGAGATTTGCATAGAATCCCAAATAATAATGGCAAACTGACCACTCAATAGCATCAATAGTGGGTAGGATATAAGATGGATCATGATTTTATGATCTGAGCATTGCCTGGAACAAGCCCAACAATGATGCAACACACGTCACGGAGGCCTTGTTTCTGGTTCCCACTGGAGTGAACTCCCAGGGAGGAACACAGCAGTTGCTGAAGGCCTTGGACAAGCCTGGTCTTCCTGCCTCCCACCTCTGAATCACACCTAATGAGCTTCCCTTGACTCTACCCATACTGTCCCCTCCATGTCTTAACAGATTTATTGCGGCCATGTTGGAGCGATTCCCAGTTGAGGGGTGGGGCAAGCTGCATCAATTTACCAGTTCATAAGCAGAGTGTGAAACACCCGTAAACTGTAGCAGGCAGTGCCTACGGTGGGTGTTAGCATTAACCAAGTATGATTTATAGCATACAATTCCAGAGGCTCCATGCCCCTGAACTGTGTGATAAAGGGGAAGAAGGGAAGAGTTTACTCAGTCTTACAAGTTAGATATGTGCACATACTGCTCCTTTCAAAGGTTCGTTTACACATGTATTCAGCACTAGCTCATTAAATATTTATTGATAATCTCTAATATAGAAGAATTCCTATTAGTAAGGCTCTCCTATATTGGTTACGGATATGTCCAAGTTATTTATCACCACTTTGCTAAGAGAAGGTCAAGGTGCCACAGGGACAGACAGGTAACTGAGAGACCCGACCTAGATGGGGTCATGGCAGCTGTGGGAGAGATGCAGACAAATAGTCTGAGCCTCACTCTCCCTAAAGCAAACCCACAGGACCAAACATCTTTCCAGAAAGACTCTGCCTTGAGCTGTCAAGTGCTGACATTTGGGAGGTGGGTCAACAACATTCAGATCATGAGCCTCTGGTAACGACTAAAGTGGCTAGAAGAAAGAATGGGTAGAGGCTTGGCCATGTCACATTGGATCCCAAGGTTCACCAGCACATAAAAGAGGCAATGAGAACAAATAAATACATTTACATATTTGTTATCATAATGCAGTATTGCTCAACGGCTCAGCAGCCCTCTTCAAATGTTTGAGCCTGTAGGTCCTGTCTTTTTCGCATGTGAAAGACTGGCACAGAGAATGAAATATTTCTGAGCTAAATAAGCCGTCGTTTGTTCCCATCTAGCCTTAGATGTTGTGTAAATGAGGCGTTAAACTGGTCTGGTGAACACTGATCAACTAACTAAGCTATTTGCCCCAGACTTTCCCTGAGTTCTTGTTGACTCATTTTGGAGATGCTGGCCTGTTGGTAACTCCCTCCATCATATGAAGCTTGAGAATCTAATAATGGAGCAGTTATTTGATCTATGTACCAAAGCAGGAACAGGAAAATCCCATATATAATCATAAATAATTAGCACTTATAACATCGTTTTTATTAGCATTTAAGAAATATTATTCAACTGTTAAGAAGTCTAGGACTTAGCTCAGCTAGTACAATACTTGCCCCGCATGTAGGAAGCCCCAGTTTCAATCCCTAGCACCATATAAACCAGAGGTGGTAGCATGAGTCTGCAATCCCAGCATTTCGGGGGTAGAGACAGGAAGATCAGAGGTTCAAGGTCAACCTCAAGTGTATAAAGAGTTGAGACCAAACTGAGCTACATAATTGTATCAAACAAAGCAAAACAAAACAGCCAAATGTTAAGTAGCCTTAACAATTATTCAAAGCACAACAACAAATGAATATTTACTTCCCTAGCAAAGAAAAATGTCCCATCACACACAGGACAGTCCAAGAACATAGGTAGGTATCCACTGTATATCCTGCCCACCCTGTGTGTTCTTGGGCTTGGGGGAATCTTAGGCTTAGGTCAACTTTGAACTGCTTAGCTAAAAATTCTCCTTCTATTATTCAGGAACATGCTGTAAAATGAAAGCAAAAATGCCACAGCAGTGAAAGCAGCCACTCCTTCCACATTTGGCCAAATCTTTACTAACACCAGAGAGATTTGTATAAGCTAAAGCACCCAGCCAGGAGTCCCATGCTGGCCTCACTTTACACAATTTCTCCTCCCTTCCTTTGACACTTTCACCTTAAATTGCAGGTCAGCATCCGGGAACCTTAAAGGATAGAGTTCCTCACCCCCACGGTAGCTTTCAACAGTTGGGAGATGATTAGGTTAAATTAAAAAACAAAACAACTAAGCTCCACCACTGATATTTTGTCTTCCCTTGGGGTCGGAGTGGGAGTTGCAGTGGGCTTGGCTCAGTCCTGACAAGTTAATGAAAATCATTCTGATTTTTATTTAAGAAAAAAAGCAATTTTCATAAACGGTGTGTCACTAATGGACTGTGATCATGTAAAGCCCCACAGCAAATGACTCTTAATCCAGTTCTCTATGCCGCCTTACCTGAGGGAAATAATACCCACCCTTTCCCGGGCTGGCACTCTGTTCACAGGGACTGCTTCAATATATATTAATCCCACCATTTATCTTTGTCAACTGGGAACAAAAATAATTTGAGGAAGAGTAAACAGAGGCACATAGAGGAAGGGAGCCCGGCATTATTAAACAGCGGAAAGCAGGTGCTGGCAAAGCCGAGCTTATTTTTATTGCAGAACGTGAGTAATTCTCCTTCTGCATCTGTGCATAGTAAATATGGTGAGGGAGAAACCTCGCATTTTACGGGAAACTGAAATGGCTGCAGCTGAGGAAGGAGGGAAGATGCTGGCCCTGCCTCAGGCTTTTTAAAAGCCACCCTGAAAAGTGGGAGACTGGTGGCCTCTAAAGAGCAGAAGGGAAAATGCAAGAGGACTGAGCCAGTGAAAACGCCTACTCGCTTTGAAAATCATGAGACAGAGGCTAGGGAGAACACTCAGAAGGTAAGGTGCTTCCTGTGCAAGCGTGAGGACCTGAGTTCAAATCCCCAGAATCACACACACGCACACACACACACGCACTCACACACACACACACACACACACACACACACTCACGCACGCACGCACACGCGCACACACTGAGATAATGAAATGTGTTTCTGCTGTTCACTTTAGGGCCACACTGGCTCTCTCTGCTACCAGCTCTTACTCCCACAGGCATTCTGATTATTTGACTGTTGTCAGCTGGGTCTCACTTTATTCAGCTGGTCAGCCTGCCTCTCCTAGCAGGAACAAATACCTGAGATAGGAACTGGAGAGGAGGAAAATCCCAGCCCTTGGGAGGTAGAGGCAGGAGGATTGTGAGTTTGAAGCTATCCTAGATTACAAAGAGATCTTATTTCTAGAAGAAAAAGAAAGGGGGGAAGGTGGCTCTTGGCTCCAGAGGTTTTAGTCTGTGGTTGCTTGGTTATCTTGTTTTGTGTCCAGTGAGGCAAACATCACAATGGTGGGAATTGCCTGGGAAAGACCTATTTGCATCATGCATCATGATGACTAGGGAGAGGGTTGGCTCCCTAGCCAGGCGCGGTAGCGACACTCAAGAGAGAGAGGAGGCAGGCAGATCTCTAGGCACTGAAAGCTAGAGCCTGATCTACACAGCAAGTTCCAGGCCAGCCTGTGCTACATGGCTGAAAATCTAGCCTTTCAGCTTCCTACCCTGGGTGCCTGCTGCCGTGTCCTCTCGGCCACTGTGGACTTTCCACCTGGAATTGTGAGCCCAAATAAACGCTTGCTTAAAATAAAGTAAGTAAATAAATAAATAAGAAAAAGAAGAGGAAGAGGAGGAAAGAAGATTTCCAATGACCCAGTTTCCTTCCTCCTACCAGGCCCCATCTCCATAACATTGTTCTGCCAATCTCCCAGCAGCATCACAGACAGAGGTCCAAAACTTTAACATAAGAGCCTTTGGGTCACATTTCAATCCAAAGCATTATAAGCCAGTATCAAATGTGGTGGCAATAGTGTAGGCACGGTCACCAATCCCATATGATAAACAATGGTAACTCTTTTAGGAAGTCTCCGTGTACCATGCCCTTTGATGCACTGTAATTCACACCACTGTGTAGGTGAGATGAAGGACCAGGGGAGCCACGTGGCATTTGGAGGTTCAGTGAGTCCTCTAGAAATCAAAGTTCTCTGACCTCGCATGTCTGGGAGTGAGGACCAGAGCTTCTGAGCCCGTGCTGTATCATCTATCAGGTACTGGGATACTTAGAGAATTCATAGAACTTGCCCCAGCTGCATTTATCTGTTGCTTCCTCACGAGGAGATTCTGGTTATGCAGATTTGGCCAGAAATGTTCCAGAAATTCATTTTTGTCCTCCTTGCATCATATTGGGAGAGGCATAATGATGGTGCTTTATTTTTGAGACAGGGTCTGGCTCAAAACCATGCTGGCCTTGACAGTGAGATCTTGCTGTGTTCTGAAACACTAAGATTCTGGGTAGCTCTGAGTGTTCAACGTGGTTTCCCCATGTTTTGGCATTTCTCTTTTGTGAGGTACATCTGATTTGGGAAAATACTTTGAGGTGGAGAAACTATTTTCTTCCGCGTTAAAACTTTAGCCATGGACTTCATCATTTACTGTCAGCATTTGCCTCCGGTGTCACTGAAATAATCACCGTGTGGTACTTGTGGATGTTGAAGTCCATCATACAGATGCAGCAGCTAGCCAGCTTTCAAGCCCAAAGAGGATTTCTCCATCTGCCCTAGTCTTTAATATATTCATTCAGTTTAGCCACATCAGAATGAACACATGGGTACAGGTTTTGTAGGTTTTAGATTCTCAGTTGGTATCATTATATGGTTAGTTGATGCTCTTCAAGCCAGCTCCCGTGTACCTTTCACGCGTGTTGTGGACTGAGTCGCATCCTCAACACCCTCATCCACAAACTGAAGCCTGAACTTCAGTCTGACTGCATTTGAAGACAGAGTCTTTAAGGATGTAATTATGGCTACATGAAGTCTAAGAGTAAAGCCCTAATCCACTAAAATTCATGTTCTCAGTGTGTAGGGGAACATCTGGATGTGTTTCTGGATGTTCACGTATGTGCTGTGTGGGTATGTGTTATGTACCTTGGCATTATGTCTCAGCAACAAACCTCTCTCTCTCTCTCTCTCTCTTTCTCTCTCTCTCTCTCTCTCTCTCCTTTCCCCTCTTCTTTTAAATGGAGAAACAAGGACCAAATGCACACATAAGATAATTGTCTCTCTACAAGCTAAGCAGAGAACCAACCCTGCCAAACCATGGACTCGGATGTCTAGCCTCCTGAGTTGTGCAGGTTCATTTGGCTGTTGAGGACTCATCTGTGGTGTGGTTCTGGCAGCCTGAACAGGCTCTTGCAGCAGGTTCTCATCTTGCTTTTAGTACTTCCTCACTTTATGCTTCCAAGTGAAGTTCCAGGCTTGTTTTTTCTTTTCATTGCCCATTCTCCAACAAAAAGATCCCTGATTCTCACTGATAGAGGATGGTGTTTAGTGGTCAATAGCTGCAGGCTGTGTGCTTCCTATGACTAAGAGTCACTGCCTCTCTGTGGCAGAAGATCGAAATGTGCTGACTGTCCTCAAGCAATGGCCACCTCATACCTTTTGAATTTGAATTTTCATTTCTTATGGAAAAGTATGAGGTGCTGATTTCTGAGACAGCAGACCCTCTAACTTCTAATTTATTAGAACATAAAGAGTCAAAACTTATTTTCAGTGTGGGGAGGAACAGCTCTCAACTCAGGCAAACACACACCATGCACTCATACACATTCTTTTTTGTCTGACATAATTACACAAATCTAGGTGGAGAGGCAGAGCAAAATTTATTTATTGAACTTTGCAGTTAAATATCCCCTCTCCACTCGCAATTCCAAACGCTGCGTACTCACAGGTTAACATAGTCAAATGCCGACAGATTTAAGCTTTATTGAAAGAGATGAAAAAAACACAAAACTAAGAACCCTCTGAGAATGGGATTACAAGGAACTCAAACCCTGGTATAGGAAAGATAAGAAAAGTTAGTACTTTAATTTTAAATTAAATTAAATTAATATTTCCCAACCCTCTACAGTAGAAGATTTGACTTGAGAGAGAAGCCAAGCAGGGCTTAGCTTCAGATGAGAAAGAGAGCTCACCACATCCAGGGAGGGTCACCCAGGAGCTTTACCGACAGCTGCGGGTTCATTCTATCTTGTCAGTAGAGCATCCCTGGTACCACTGCACTCCAGCCTAGAGTGCTGAGGTCAGTACTGAAGAGAATGTTACTAGGTAACCACAGGAGCAAAAGTTAGGTATCTCTGTTGAAGAGTGTGATGGCTTGAATGAGAAATGCTCTCCCTCCCCCCACCCCACAAGCTCTGTAACTGTTGGTTCCCAGTTGGTGGCAGTTTGGGGAGGTTTGAGAGGTGCAGCCTTGCTGGAGGAAGGATGTCACTGGGGGTAGACTTTGAGGTGATCTAGCCTTGTTTTGCTTCCAGTTTGCTCTCTCTGCTTCACGCTTTCTGTTAAGGTGATGAGCTTTCTGCTCTTGGGGCAGTTGCCGTCCTGTTACTCACTGCTCTGTTTTCATGCCGTGATGGATTCCTATGTCTCTGGAACCATAAGTTGAATAAACTCTTCCATAAACTGCATTGCTTTTATCACAGCAACAGAAAAAATAGCTAATACAAGGGGAAAGGAAGGGCATAAGGGGAAACATGCCCCACATCTCATGAAGACACACACACAAAAGCGAACACATGAAGATTTCTTCTCTGCTGCTCGTGGCCATCCTCGCTGTTCCTCCGCAGCATCGTGCAGAGGTACACAAATGGATTCCTCTCACATCTGGGGTGAAGAGAATCATTAATAAAAGTAAGAAGCTTTTCTAAGTGTCACTTTTGTTGCAATGCTGCCTGCATTTTTTTGTTTATAGATTTCTCCAGCCCTGAGTTATCTCACAGAGATGACCAGGGCATATAAGACATCTTCTCTAAAACTGTGCTTAAGATTTCTGGTTCAACATCTTTCTGGGGTCTGGACTGGACCTTCCCACATCAATCATTAATCAAAAAAAAATCCATAGAGATGCCCACAGACCAATTCAGTGAAGAGAATTCTTCAACCAAGTTTTTTTTTTTCTTCCCAGATGACTTCAATTTGTACAGCTTTACAAAAACTAAGCGGCCCAGTAGATTATCTCAAAATAAGCCCATCTTTAGCGCTGCTGACCCAGTCTCCAGTGCCACTTGGCTTCACTTGATTGCACCTCTGTAGGCTTCTTGTGTTTGGGAGAGTTCCTTAGGTTGCTTTTGAATTGTGGAGAGTAGTTATTTTGAATAATGCCATTCACTTTGGGCTTCTTTATTTATTTATTTATTTATTTATTTTACTTATGATGGGGTTATAACCCAATATACACACTGTAACTTGAAAATATCAAAATCAACAAAGTCTGTAATACACATAACATCATGGATAATCCCAGTTCACCTTATACATGCTCAGAACATTTCACTAGCCAACACTAGTATGGGCACTGTCACCTAATACAAAGTGTAATTTGTAAGAGTGTTGTGTGTCTTATGCAAGCTAACGAGCAGTCTGTGAGTGTGAAAAGCAGAAGGGCTGATGGCTGAACCTTTGTACCATCAGAGCATTGAGCCACCGATAAGTCAAACCACCCAGGACTGGACCATCTCTGCCTCTCTTTCTTTGGAATACCAGTGAACAGAAGAAGAGGACCAGCCTCTCAGCACCTCCTCACTCTCCCTGTGTTCCCATCTTAGATTCCATGGGGCAGACCCTCAGTCTAATCTCTAATGCACACAGGTCACAGGCCTGTGGTGCATAGCAAAGGCCCATGATGAGATCTGGGGAGGCGAAAGGGTATAGGGACACTCTAGATTCATTTGCTTGGGGGAGACTCGGGATCAAATCAAGGAATTCTCAGTTCTCTGATTCCCACAGTTTTGTCTGTGTATGAGAGTATAGACATGGGCTTGGATTTGGTTAGAATTCTGAAGGACAAAATCTCTACTTTCTTTTGACAAATGATCAGGCCTGGTATACAGCTCTCTACTATGTGATTGCTGGTGTCTTCAAACAGCTGTCTCCCTCAGTCACGTAGCACATGGCCCTTTCAACTCAAAGAAGCTGAGCAGATGCCCCCTAACCCAAGTCTGAGCTGAACAGAATCACCTCTCTGGGAAATTAGCACCAGAGAGAGGGACACTGGCCAATGGCTCTTACCAGCAGCTGCATAAAGGAGTTTCTGTAAGCTTTTCAAACATGCTAATGGTCTTAGCTTCTGAGACTTGACTCTAGTATATAAGGTGTGGGCTTTAGGCTATTTCTTTTCAGGAACATGAATGGGTTTTGTTTCAGTGTTTTTTTTTTTTTAAACCGTCAAACCTTCCACGTGTTTGGAAACACAACAGTAATAACACAGCAGATAACCATGGACCCATCTTTTAGATCTAACAATGTTTTAGCATGGGAAGAAGGGAAGGGAGGGGGAAAGAAGGAGGTGGGAAGGAAAGGGAGTGACAAAAGGATGGAAGGTATGACTGGTAGAAGATTTAAAGCTGGGACTGGAAAGAAAAAAAAGGAAACAATATCTCCCCACTTTCATCCTTGAGGTGAAAATTCTTAACCAATCGTCGGACTGCTGTCTAATTTCAAACTCAGAACCACCCAGATTCTGAGAGAGATTTTAAAGGAGATTTCAGAAAACCCATTTCCTCTGACACAGGCACAAATGTTTACACACGTGGGACTGAAATCTCCAGCCAGCTGCCTCATACAAAGACCAGTGGGCAGGAACCCCAAGACCCACATGAGCCCTGTATAGACCTTTCTGTCTTGCACCACGTAAAGCATTACTTCAACATTCTGTACCCACATGCCGACTCAGTGTTTACATATTTTTAAAAGCCGTTTCCTGTAGCTCAAGACATTTATTATATAACCATAATATCATCATAAAAATTAACCCTGACACAATGCTATTACTAGTCCCGAGTTCATTTGAAATACCAGTATTTGTCCAAACAACACCCTTTCTAGCTGTTTCTCTGGCCTGGTACCCATTCCTACTTGGACCTCTGTAGATTTCTTGGGTTTATGACAGTTCCTCACCTGTCTGAAGTTGTTTTCTGAATTATGGAGACTATTTATTTGAAAGAATATATGGACTAGTTATTGGTTCTGGAGAATAGTTATTTGGAAGAACATCATTCACTTTGGGCTTCTCTAATATCTTTATTCAGAGAAGGACATCATGTCCTTTGTAAAGTCAATCTTTCTAGGATTTATGAGACCCCCTACTTGTCACAACTAGATGAACTTAGCTAATTTTTTATTCATGCCGGATGAATGACTTTGGAAGGAATATTCTGGAATACCAAGGGATTCTCTCTTCTGGAGGGTGGGGATATACTAGATGGTGAGTCTTCTCTCTCCTGGAGGGTGGAGATATACTAGATGGTGATTCTTTGCCTGCTTTTTGTGTGTTTCAACACTGCACCAGTAGCTAAAGAAGTAAAATAAATGGAGTATTGTTACAGCTCAGGCCTGCCATCCCAGCAAGCAGGAGACTGATGCAGGTGGATTAAAAACTTGAGGGTAGCTTGGATTTTACAGTGAAACCTTGTCTCAAAACCCCCAAACAAAAGCAAGACAACAAAAACAACAACCAAACAAACAAAAAAGACTATTAGTCATATAAACTTGATTAAAAAAAAAAAACAAATTAGATAGTTTAATAAAAGATTGTGGTTATAGCCATGGGCAAAATTTCTCCTCCATATAGATCAAAAACTCAACAGAAAATGTAATACCTCTTAAGAATCTTACCTGACTTAACCTACAATAAAGCATATTTATTTACTTACTAGGGAGAATTTCTGATTGCTTTTGCTTCTGAGTAGCCTGCAATGCTGAAAAGGACCATTGGGTGGCTCACTGGCTCCAGAAGTTTTTCTCAGGGAGGCTCCTGCTTGGAAACTCGCTATTCCTAGAACTTGTAGTTGTTTAGGAAATCAACTCAGTAAGCTACCTAGACTCGAATGAGAATAACTGGCTTGCAGAAGCTTCTTATTTCCTGTATTTTGAGCTGATTTTGGATCCTTTTCCATATGGATGTTTCCTTCTTCCTCATTTTCCCCACTTTAAATTTAGACAAGCCATTTAGGTGTAGAATAAAAGAAGACAGGAAACACCAGTAATACAGTGCAATATCCAAATCTCAGTATTTTTAAAACCTTTAAAAATGTCTTGCTTCTATTTCTTCCTCCTCCTCTTCTTCTAGAAATATACAAAGCAATTAAATTCTCTAGAAATTCCAGTTCCCTGAGTGGCAACATGTGCTACTGGGCCGTGGATGAGTGGATGGGAGGGTAAGGAAGCTAAGAGGGGAGATAATAGAAGATCTAAGAATAATTAGATAAAATTCCACTAAAACTCTTTCGACCTCTAATAATTAGTTATTAGAGATTCTCCGGCCAAATTTAGACACATCAAGAGATAGATTGGACAGATCGGACTTTACTCCTATGCCCTTTGGGCTCCCAGGCACTTTCATGTGTTCTACATTGTGAGTTTTTGTTTGTTTGCTTGCCTCCTTTTTCGTAGATCTCAGCTGAAAAACAAAAAGACACAGGAGTCCAAATCTATTTGTGTGACTGCACCATACTACTTAATAAAGTGAGTTTTTAGTAATTTAATGCTTAGCTGAAAGCTTTAAAAATTTCTGTAGTTAACTGAAGAGCACTCACTGGGCTGCACAAATTTCTGATTACAGCTAATGTCCACGAATCACTTTAGTAGTTAAACAAATAGATCCCTAAACTTCTGAAGTTTGTTACAACATCCTGGGATGGCATCAGGAAGGGGAACAGGTACTACGAGAGGTCCCAAATAAAATGCTCTACCAAGGCTACATGTGGCTCCATCACCCAGGAGGCTCAACTATGAGGTCACGAAAGCTTAATTCACATTTTTAGTTCCTAGAGGATTTCCCTTCTTCCTCCTCTTTCTCTCATCTCGCTCTTTTCCTTTAGAGTCAGGGTCTTTGTAGGCCAGGACAGCATCACACTCTCCTTACTCTAATGATAGCTGTTTTCTCCAATTCTTACATGATTATATTTCAATCAAGTCATTACATATAATGACAATTTTCATACATTTTGATTTTATGAATAAAGACAAAATTGTCTTATAGTTGACAGATGATAGTGCACATATGTACAAACTGAAGTATAAAATCACATCTATGAAATGATGGATTCAGTTTCCACCAATACTCGGCTTTCCTAGCAATACCAAGGACAGGAAAAACATTTTTCCCTCTAGCCAAATGAAGTCTATACTTACTATTTCAAGGCATGGCAGCCTCAAATGAAAAATGTAAAAATGCTCAGGCAAATCTTCCTTTCTTTCTCTTTGCCTTTCCCCCTTCTTGCTGCTTGCTAATTTTCTGTTTTATTCTTGCTTTGATTCTCAAACTTGGGACCATGAAAGAATGCATTATAAACCTGTCCCCCAAAAGGATGGGAAGAGCTGATTCATGGCAGACAGGCTCAGGATACACACACACACACACACACACACACACACACACACACACACACACACACGCCTAACAGCTATAAGGAGGAGTTTAAAAAAAGCATTTCTTTCTCACACTTATCATGCTTGATATCTGTGACAACCTCAAATTTGTCAGATGTTTTCAGTACCACACATGTTGGCTGTATGGCTTGGTGTCCTAAGGAGTCCTGGGCATTTCCAGTATCACCTTAAGAGACACATACTTGTATCTCCATGCTACTCAATGCTGGTAGTCAAGCCTTTATGTTGCAGTTATAAATGTACAACAATCAGTCAACTGGAGACACAGTTCTGTCTGAGATGCATAATCAAAAGGGAAAAACAAGGGCTGGCAAGATAGCTCAGAGAACAAGGGAGCTTGCCACCAATCCAAAGACCTGCGTTCAGTCCCTAAGAACCACATTGTAGAAGAGAACTGATTCCTGAAAGTTGTTCTCATATCTCTGTTTATGCGAGCATGTGCATGTGTGCACAGGAGCAAATAAATAAATAAACAACCAAAGTAAAACTAAACCAAACCAAACAAAACTCCACAATAAATCCAATTACAGAACAATTTACTTAAGTCTTACTTCACTTTTTTTTTCAATTAGGAATTCCCTGATGGTGTTTATTTACAAATGCCTATTTTATTTTATGTATGTATGTATTTATCCCAGGCTTGTCTAGAACTTTTATGCAGTGGTTGCTGCATAGCATCTTTTCTTGTTAGAACAAAAAGATCTTTCTGTCCTCATCCCCACCCCTCACCCCAACCATCTACTTTCTTGATACACGTTGCTTTCTAACCAGTAACTTTCATTTTCCTGTTAGGTGGATTAAGACCTGCAACATGTTTCCACTATTGGAGGGAGTTTTGGCCTTCCCTCCTTTCTTGTATTAATTGTCTCCTCCCTACCCTGTCTCTTCTATACAGGAATCATGTGGAAGCCCACAGCAAATGGGACATGGAGCTGTAAATAACCATAGACAAATCAATATTTTGAATATACACCAGGAGATTCCATAGAGGGGATGCTTGGTACCAAGCCCTATCCAGCATAAGAAACATTTGAAAGCACTAAAATATGTTACTTAATTTAGTCCTAGCAAGAGTTCCTAAAATAGACATTATTAATCTGTTTTCCAAACAAGGAAGTGAAATTTCACATAGACTAATTAAATTCAACTGCCACAAAATAAAAATTCTGTGGTGATTCATGCTGGTAATCTCAACACTCAGAGGTCAGAGGCAGGAGGACTGAGGCAAGTTTGGATCCAGCTTGGGTTACATGATTGTGTTCCAGGTCAACCTGCATCTCCGCTTTAATGATGGCACCTTCTGCTGGGCCTTTCCATTGTGGGGGACAGAAGTAAGTACTTTCCAGGCCGTTTACAGTGTATCCATGGTATCACTATCCCACTCATGACCACCCCTTCCATGATATAATTCCCTTCTAAAGGCCCTGTCTCTTCATATTACAGTGCTGCTGATTAATTCAAAGCATAGGAATTTGATGAGACACAATTCCACCTGTTACTTCTAACCAGCAGCTTTCTTGTCCCATCAAATTACTCAACCTTCCCCTATTTCAAGAGGGAATCTTTTCTGCTTGCTTCTCCTTGTGGTCTTAGCTGCTCTCCTTACTCTGAGTCTTCTCACAACATATTCCTTGAGGTTTTGGGACTGTGTGAAGCCACAGCCACCACCACAACAAAGATAGCAATAAGCCAACTCAGTTCCATTTTAGTTAAGAACTAATGTGAAAAAAAAATTGACATGAGAATGAAAAGACAGACTAGAGGAAGATGCTGGCAGCATAGCCAACAGTCAAGGGGTTAGTATTCAGAATATACAAAGCATGCCGCAGACACAGGGGGAAAGAAAACTGCCCAGCAGACAACAGAGCATTTAAGGAGGAATGGTGTGGAAGACAAAACTGGGGTGACTATTAAACGTGAGAAAGATATTTCATTGAATTGGGGACAGAGGAATGACAAAGTATGAAATAAAATGAAGCATCTTTTCCATGCAGAACTAAAACAAATAAAAGGCATTAGTAATATAAAGGATGTGCAAAAATAATAACAACTGTATGGTGTGGGGGAAAGGTCAGTTAATGCAATCTCCTTTGGAAACAATTTGGTACTATCCAAAAATGCAGATAATGTGAATGCCCCATGACCCAGAAAATGCACCCTCCACAGATATTTTACAGCAAGATGTTTGCATTTATACTTGTGCAAGAAATATTGTATCAGCTTCATGGGTGTGAGCATTCATGAATAAACAAACCGGAAGAGATCTGACTTCCCACAAGAAGATACCAAAAGACATCATAATGTATCCAGAGAAGGGGAAATCACCTATTATTATCAGAGGAAGAAAGCTGTATGCTCGAAGATCATGAAGAAAGTGTCAAAATGGAACATATAATATGATTTCTTCAATGTTGAGTTCAGCATTATATTATATTATATTCAGCAACATAACACTAAACCAACAAACTCCAGAGCTGCCTTTTGTGAACACATTCATATTCAGTAAGACTCAGAGAGAAGACTGAGATGAAAAGATTCAGGTGCTCAAGAGAGACCTCTAGGTTAGTGGTCTGGGAGCATAGCTCAGTGGTGGGGCACTTACAGAGAATGCACAGGCCTGGAAGTTTAAGACCCAATGCCGCCCAAAAGGTCGCTAGTTCATGATATTATGTTATTTGTCTGGGTGAGGCCCACGGTTTCTCCTGTGTTATAACTCACTACATGACACATATTTATCTATTTACATTTTATTTTCTCACATTAAAAAATAACTTTTGGGATTGGACAGTGGTGGCACATGCCTTTAATTCCAGCACTCAGGAGGCAGAGGCAGGCGGATCTCTGTGAGTTTGAGGTCAGCCTGTTCTACAAGAGCTAGTTCCAGGACAGGCACCAAAGCTACAGAGAAATCCTGCCTCAAAAAAACAAACAACAAAAAAAACCTCTTTCATTTGGATTTGTTAAGCATTTAATATCTAAAAATAGCAGAGACAATGTACCTTAGATGATGATGATCCTGGCTGAATCTGAGTAACAGCTTTCACTGTTTACCAGGTGGCAAAAATATGGGAAGCCCCTACACTTCCCTCAAACTTCATCCCTTTGCCTGATACCTCTGTGGGCAGCAGCGCCAGTGTCCTCTGAACATAGAAAATTACAGACGGAATGGAATCTATGGTTGAGGGTGTTGTTTGGGGGAAAACACAGAGAGCATCTGGAGGCTAAGAGTCTCATGACTCTACAGTTGTCCAGGCCAGAGGCTGAACTCTGAGGCACAGCACACATCCCTGGCAAGAGGATGGTGACAGGAATCATTTCTGTTTGTTTCTCAATCAGCAATTCTGCGCTGAAGTGGCAGCAAATAGCCTTTCCTGCCTATGGCTCAGGGTCTAGAAACTGAGGGAAAGTGGATTAGCTCATTAGCAGAGCTCTGTAAATGTTTGAGCTTCCCAGCAGGCTGGGTCCCCAAAGAGATGAGACTCAGACCCCATCCTAGTGCCCAGTGTCTTTTTCATTCTTCTGTCCCTACCTGTATTCCATAGGGCATTTTCCTAGCCTCATGGCCATTCCAGGAATATTGACAGTATCTGTTGGTTCTGCACTCAGAAAACTAAATTCATGAAGGGCAATAGAATGCATAAGAAACAAAAGGAAAAAAGAAAGGGATATGGAGAATCAACTAAAACAATGATTGAAAATGTTATAATGATATTTGATATTTTTGTTTGCTGAAATCTTTTAATTTTAAATAACTAGTAAATGAAAAGAATGAACAATTTAGTTATCCTGGAATGTGATTTGCAATTATCCTCTGGCTGGGATAAAGATGTCTTCTGCCACATTAAGGGAAGGCCACGACAAGCATTTATGGTTTACTGATGTGAGAAGAGCCCTGTTACCCCTCTGGTGATCTCCCTTGTGCATGTGGATGATGGTAGACATAGACAGCCCTGGTTTATGCTCCTGTTTTTTTTCTTTCACATCGTTTCCCTTCAGACTGTTGAAGCAGGCCAAGCTCTTTAAAGCAAGCCCCATTACACAGTTCTGTTTTAAAGGGCCATCCCATAAAATAATGTATGACAGGATCCAACACCTGCCTTTAAAAGCACTTCCTCCCTGTCATGTCCAACTTGATTTAACACCGCTATGCAGGGCTTCCTTGACAGCTTGAGCACCGACGGAGGCCAAGGTACAGGTGCAAAACAGATCTTCCCGGAGCTGTGAAGCCGAGTACAGCAAAGCATCAGTGGACTGTGGCCGTTCTCCGTGAAGAAATCACTGGGGAAGAGGAAGGACGAGCCAGTGTGGCCAAATTTTCAAGGCTGAGTGCAAATTTCCCTCATTACACAGCAGCAAATAAATGTCTGTCGGGCCAAAGCAGGTGACTGTATACACAGGTGTCTCCTTGGTGATGCTGGTGCACACGAAGGGGAGGGCATGTGGAAACACAGATGTGCATGCCCTCTGTCCCGCTAGCCATGCTAGAGTGAACAAATGAAGGTTTCAAGTGTCGGGGGAGAGAGGAAGGAGAACATGGACTGCAGGCCTCAGAGGCTTTCAACCACAGACTTTTCAATGGGCTTCCGAGCATCCAGATATCTAGGCTTCTACCTCAGGGTGAGCGTCTTAAAAACAATGAAAGCCAAGGCTTATAGGAAGTTTAGTGTGCACAGTGCCCTCCAAGACCGCTTGTTCCAGGAGTTGGTGACCAAAAGGTTACACACCACAGACTTTGAAGTCAGACTTACCCAGAACCCCTTTCTTCACTGTTCAGCTCACCACGCGCACATCAGTCAAATTTCTGAGCCTCAACTTCTCAGTCTTTAAAATGGGGCTTATATAAACCAACTGATTTTCCATGTAGAATAAACAAGTTCTCTGAAAGCCCTTGACAGGGCTTGTCACAGAACTGCCTGTTGTCCAGGTTCCTTTGGGTTTGGATTCCAGTGAGGCATAAGGGAGCCAGTCCCATAAAACTATTGCTGGGCACCAGGAAGGACTAGAACCTCATGTACAGGGAAGAACAAGGGTCTGACATGGAGGATGTCATATGAATGAGATGAGGACTTTCGGAGGAAACGGTGTCCACTCTCACACAGCATCTTTTTATGGTGTCATCTTCATTGACACAACACACAGGATATGTCACCAGGCCTGCCTTTGTCAAACAGAGCTTTGCAGACAGTTGGCTGAGAACACTTTCCACCTTTGATTTTGTACCCATTGGTTTGTTTCACCTTTCCCCAGGATACTCCCAGGATGCAGGTGACCCTGAGCATCGTTAGAGAGACCAACTGTACCTCTGTAGTACTCACCACCAGGGAATGAAATCCTAGGAATGTGGCACCATGAGAGGCTCAGAAAGATACCCATGCATTCTGCCACTGGAATGTGGTCTAGGAAGAGAAGGGATATCGTGTGTGTGTGTGTGTGTGTGTGTGTGTGTGTGTGTGTGTGTGTGTGTGTGTGTGTGTGTGTGTGTGTGTTGGGGAGATATACCTGCCATTCCCAGGAGAAAACTGTGATGCACTATGGCCAGTTCTCGGAGTCTTTGAAGCATAAGGCTTGTCAGAGTCGCAAGCCTGTTCCTGGGAAGTCCTGGGTAAAAATGTTGGAATGCTTGGAAGACACAGCTCTCCCGGTTTCATTTTGCTTCAGAGTCGGCATGGATGGGGCACACACACCTTCGATGTGCATTTCAGGCAAGATTCTGGAACACATTACTCATTCTGGTTCCCCCTTTCAGAGAATCTGTGATCACAAGAAGCCAGCATGAGTTCACTGAGAAATAGCAATTTCACACTAAACTCCATTCCCTTTTTAAAAAAGAAATACTAGATTAAACCATGTAGTGGGTATTATGTTGTAGGAGAAGTTTTGGCCAAAGATCAGAGAAGACCCTTGTCTCCTTGCCAGGACCTAAATTAATCAACAGGTTCTATTTACAAGGTAGGGAGTTAAAAAAAATCATAATCCTAGTAAGAAATAGACAACCAAAGGACTTTTCATTAAAGTGTGAATATAAAATTAAGTATGATTCAGTCCTGTGCTAGAGATATGCCTTAGGCTGAGTTTTTATTGCTGTGAAGAGACACCACGACCATGGCAATCCTTACAAAGAACACATTTAATTGAGGTGGTGAATTACAGTTTCAGTGGCTCAGTCCATTATCACCATGACAGAGAGCATGGCAGCATGCAGCCAGGCATGGTGTTGGCTACACCTTAACCAGAAGGCAGCAGGAAGTTGACTGACTGTCACACTGAGTGAAGCTTGAGAAAAGAGACCTCAAAGCCTGCCCCCACAATGACACACTTTCTCCAACAAGACCATACCTACTTCAACAAGGCCACACCTCCAATAGTGGCACTCCCTTTGGGGGCCATTTTCTTTCAGACCACAGGAGATTTCCTCAGGAGTGTGAGCAGACCTCTCACTTTCCACATCCTTATTCCTTTCTATACTGTCTTAGAGACAGAAGGATGTTCATTAAGATGGTGGCTCTCAAAGTGAGCCCCTGCCTCACAAGTTGCTTCAGCATCACCTGGGAACTTGCTAGAAAAGCAAACTCTTAAGCCTTACTCACAATCCCTGAGCCTGGGGTGGGGCCAACGGTAGGTCCCTCAGCAGATCCTTCTGAAGCACATGGTTAGGACACTGCTTTGTTCTGTAAAGCTTTATGAATGCAGCACAGGCTACCCATGTAACTTACCTTGTTAATAGAAGTCCTGCTCTTGCTCCTCAACAATAGTTAAAACAAGTCCCTTTAGGCCACCAATGAAGAAGGCAACTCATTTGCCCAATAGCTAGGGAGCCCCATGTCCTGCTGTAGTTAGATAGTCAACAAGTGTTTTGTAAAATACTCTAGAATATAAGGAAAATTGGAGAAAGAACCCAGTTCAGTATACACTTCTTTTGAGCCTTAACTATATGAAAGACTATACCCCAAATATTCTCTAGAGAGGGTAAGAATGATGATAGCAGGTGACCCCATCTGTCTGCCTAGTGGCTCCCAACTTTGTCCTGTGACTTAACATTCTTTACCAGTAACTAGGCTGTAAATCCCAGCGGTGTGATTTCCATGATACAGAATGAAGCAGCAGATTATTGATAGCATTGTATGTCAAAATCAAGGTTCAATGAAAGATTAATTTTCTCAAACAATCATCAGGGACAAATGAATATTTGTTTTGTGCTTGGTGTTCAAATTTCAGTAACATTAAGCAAAAATGGTGGATTCTGAAAGGCTAGATTCTGAAAACCAACTTGGTGGGCATCTCTTAAGAGATTCAGGGGAACCTTGACATATGGCAGTGACAGAGCAGACTTCATATTGGCCACACTGAGAGAAAACTTATGAAGAAGATACTAGGCTTATTATATTCTGCCCTTATCAAATTCTCCTTTTCAGGATGCTGCTCAGTCCTGGATATCATATTTTAAGTGGTATTGACATTCATTGGGAGCTTGCAGCCAACTAAGAGATGAGAAGCACTCAAAGCCATGTCTTAGGTAGTGCTGACAAAGCCTGTGGGGTATTATCTTAGTGACTTTTCTATTACTGTGGACACCATGACCAAGGAAACTTATAGGAGAGTTTATTGGGGCGTACAGTTTCAGAGGGTGAAGCTATATTCATCATGACAGGGAGCTTGGCAGCAGACAGCAGACATGGTACTGGATTAGGAGCTGAGAAATTGCACCTGATCCACAAGCACAAGGTAGAGAGATAACTGGGAATGATACATGCTTTTGAAACCTTAAATCCTGCCCAGTTATTACACTCCCTTCAACAAGACCACACCTCCAAGTTCCATCCAAATATTTGCACCAACAGGGCACCAAATATTCAATTATATGAACCTATGGGTACCATTCTCCTTCAAGTCACCAAGGTTATCTGTGCTAGACAAGATTCAGGGGGATCTCATTAATCACTTTGAAGTTCTTGAAACGCTGCTTCTGGACTCGGTCTGTTGGATGTGGCCACCAGGGATAGGACCTGAACAAGAATGAATAAACGACGAAGGCACAGGTTTTCTCTCCGCCATAGCAACCATTATCCAGGAAGCATAAAAGTTTCCCTAGATTGCCATAAACACCTTTGTTGCTGTGCTAAAATATGAACTACCACTTGGGAGGATTCAAGCAGAGTAAAATAAGCTATTCTCAAAGTCTGTTTACCTCCTTCTCTCATGCTTCTGCACATGTCACGAAGTGTCCTGGAAGTACGATAGACAACACACCAAAAAAGCAGCTAACTCTTACAATGTACTTATCGTGTTAGGTACTGTCCTGAGTTCTTTTTGTAAAGCCATTTGCTTAAGCACCACGATAGCACTAGAGGAGCCATGCTGTTATTTAACAGATTAAGAAATTAAACAGAGAAGTGAGTAACTTACGTAAGATCACATGGCTACTGCATGTTTGAACGGGAACTCAACCCAGGCAAGGTAGCCTTAAGGCTAGTCTGTGCCTTCTTGCTCTCTTTCATCGGGGCAGTCAATGGTTTGTTCGTAATAGGATACATGCTTGTCAAGTGAGCCAGTAAGATCATATCATCAGAAAGACGTGGTCATGCACTTGTGCTACCCTTGCTCACATACATGCAAATGCAGATGCGAACAGGAGCCCTTCTTTGCGACTACAAGAAACCTGAGAAATCAGAGATAAGTCTGGAGACGCACACTCGACAGAAGACAAGGTGCTTCCCTTCCTGAGCTGTTGGCATTTGCTTCTCCTCCTGGACTGCCCTTTCCTTGACTTTTTCCAGGATGGCTCCTCTCTGTATGCTTCATGCATGTTTGTTGTTGAAGATATGAGCTCTCAGCTTCCTGTTCCAGCCACGCCTGCTCTTTGCTGCTAGGCCTTTCTACTATTAAGGATTCTCCCTATGGAATCATAAACCCAAATAAACTCTCTCTTCCTTAAGTCGCCTTTCGCCACGGTACTTTATTGCAACAACAGAAGAGTAACTAAAAAGAAGTTGGTATCAGACAATGGACTGTATTTGTGAAGAATCTGACCATGGTATTTTTTGGGAAGGAAGTGGAAGACACTGGGCTAAGCCTCAAAGACAGCCATGCTTAAAGTCATGCAGATTGTAGGGTTCAGAGGAAAGCAAAGACTTCTAGCAATTGGGCTAGAGGTTATTCAGGCAAAAGTAAAGAATCCAGCAGTTTTTTACCTTCCCATGCCATAAGATCTTCCCTGAAGATCTTAATGTAAAGATATTCAGGCTGAATTTAAATGTAACAAACTAAACTCTGTGGGGGAGGAAATTTCAAAACAGCATTATATTGAATCTGAGACATTGTTGTTATTGATAACCCTTCTTCAAGTCTGCAATGAAAAGAGACCAAGTGTGCCAGGAAAGGATAAGGAGAAAAGGACAATAGGATGTTTAATACTGTAGCTGAGGCTGTCGTGGGCAGAGAGACTATAATTATTAGAAGGGTGACCACCGCTAAGGAGAGGCTTGCTCTGCACTGAAAGGAAGGCAAAGGTACCAGAGAGGAAGACTCCACCCAGCCAAGTTTCCAGTTTGTAAAAGAGAGCCCAAGGGATTTACTGCGTCTAGAAAGTGAGAGGACAAAAAAGTTGCTGCCAGGGTGATTCCAGAGAGTCAGGATTCATCCTAGGCCAGGATCCATCCCAAGTCAGGATTCATCCTAGGCCAGGGTCCATCCCCAGCTAGGGTCCACCCCCAGCCAGGATCCATCCCAAGCCAGGATCCATCCCAGGCCAGGATTCATCCCAGGCCAGGGTCCACCTCAGGCCAGGGTCCATCCCAAGCCAGGGCCCATCCCCAGCCAGGGCCCATGCCCAGCCAGGGTCCATCCCCAGCCAAGGACCATCCCAAGCCAGAATCCATACCAAGCCAGGGCCCATCCCCAGCCAGGGCCCATCCCCAGCCAGGGTCCATCCCCAGCCAGGGTCCATCCCCAGCCAGGGTCCATCCCAAGCCAGGGTCCATCCCCAGCCAGGGTCCATCCCCAGCCAGGGCCCATCCCCAGCCAGGGTCCATCCCCAGCCAGGGTCCATCCCCAGCCAGGGTCCATTCCAAGTCAGGGTCCATCCCAAGTCAGGGTTCATCCCAGGTCAGGGTCCATCCCAAGTCAGGGTTCATCCCAAGCCTGGGTCCATCCCAAGTCAGGGTTCATCCCAAGCTGATAAACTTGGTAGAGTTGTCCAAGTGGTGCCAGATTTAGGCATGACGAATGCAAAACTAAAGGGCTATAGATTATTCTCCCTGGTTTTAAAGAATATGTTGCAAGGAAATCCTTGCATGAATATCCTAGAAGGGCAGGAGGACCTGAGAGGCCTGACAATACAATTGTAAAAGTGAAACCTGAACTTGCGGTGGATACCGTGGGGATTTGGAGGTTCCAGAGTCATAACACATCTGCCAATGAGGCCTGCATACAGGGAACAGAAGCATCCCAACAGAAAGATGTTTGCTGTAGACAGCAAAGCTGGAGAGTCAGAACCATCTGAGCCCTTTGAAACTGAAGTCCCAGACACCAGACACAGAGCTACAGGAGCTGTTGTTTGCCTTGCTAGCTAGATTTTGGTTTTGGTTTGCTCCAGCATTTCCTTAATATACCCCATTTCCCTTTCCTCCCTTTTGAAGTAGTAACATTTATTCTGTGCCATTGTATGTTGGAAGGATATAATACTTTTTAAGGAGGAGTCAATTAAGAAATGACTTGAAGTCTCAAAAGATAATTTAGTCTTTTAAACAGTGCTGAGACTGAGAAAGACTGTGGAGACTCTTGAGGTTGGACTAAGTATATTTTGCATTATGATATGCCCACAGGGCCCATGGGAGCCAGGAGTGGAATGTGGCCACTTCGTTGAGAGAGATTCCTCCTTAGTCTCAGGCATTTGAACACTTGATCCCCTGTTCATGGTGCCATTTAAGGAGGGAAATGCAACGACATATTTTCTGGAAGAAATACATCACTGAGGGTAGGCTTTGAAAGTTTGTTGCCTCATCTCACTTCCAGTTGACTTTCTTTGCTTCATGTTTATGGCTGAAAATGATCTCCCTGTTTCCTGTCTCTGCCACCGCACCTGTTCTTTGCTGCCATTCTTCCCTACCAGGATGGGCATTTATCCTTCTGCAACCTTAAGTCGAAATAAACTATTTATTCTACTAGTTGACTTTGCTAATGGCACTTTATCACAGAAATAGAAAATACATATTACTATAGTTCCCTATTAAGAAGGCATGGTGGTTTGTGTTATGCTATGGCCATGAGCCATAAAGTATACAGGGGCCAGGGAGTGGCATGTGGTGGTTTGAAAGAGGAAGGATCCTTCTTAGGCTCATGTATTTGAATACTTGGTCCCGTGTGAGTGATATTGTTTGGGGAGGTTATGCAACCTCCTAGAAGTAGAGGTACACCACTAGGGTAGTGGGTAGGCTTTGTGGTTTCACAGCTGGGCCCCACTTTCTGTCCTGTTCTTTCTCTTTCTCCTTCCTGTGTGAGGATGTCAATGTGATCTCTCTGATTTCAGGCTGGCTCCACTTTTCTGCCTCCATGCCTTCCCCTCCATTACTGACTGTATTCTCTCCAAATTGTAAGCCCACACAAACCCGTTGTTCTCTGACTTACCTTTCGTCAGGATAATTTATTACAGGATGGGAAAGGTAATTAACACAAAAGATCTGCTCCTGCCTTCCCATGCTCCCTGCGCTCTTGTTGTGATACTATTCTCTCAGGGAAAATGGCTTTTCCTTTCTTTTCCTGCTTGGAGGGCACAGCTTTGCCAGAATGAATTCTTCAGTGTCTAAGTCTTAATGCTCTTCTGAAAACCTTTCCAACCTCCTAATTGGATTGGCTCCGTGGTCCCATGACATCTGTGGCCTATGCATGCGTGTGGCCAATTGTTTTCTTTACCTGAGTAATTCCTGTCAATTGTTCATGAAAACGGAATGTAATTTTGAGTCCTGTGAGCTAGACCAGGTAACATACCTGGTCTATGGGCTGATGATTTCATGGCCTAAGCAGCATCCCACAGTAAGAAGTACTCCTTGCATACACATAAGGGGATGCAATGGCTTGACCCTCTGGTGGATATTGCCACTTACTCTATATATTCCTTGTCACCATATATACAGGCCCCTGAGCCTGGTACTACTATATACCTGTGAAGCCATTAAAGGTGGGATTCCTCATCTTGTTTGTTTCTGATCTCCCATAGCTTTACCTCCTGCCGTCCATTCACCATTGCCCATTGTGAGTTACTGTGTCCCTGACCTCACGCCCGGCCTTGCAGTTATTCTCCAGCTTTGCCTCTGTCCATCTTCTCCACAGTGCTGGGTTACTGTCTCTCTGACCTCACTCCTGGCCCTGCCTATATGTGCCATTTGCAGATATGTCTACTGTTATTTTCTCGGCCATGACTTCTCTTTGGTTATTTGCAATGGATGTTTTCCTATGGATACATATGTACAGACATGTATCCATATCTACATATGGATATATATCCATATAATAGATATATGTCCATAAGAACACATCCATTGCAGGCACATCTGGTACCCAGCTGCTGGGCAGAGCCCACCTCACTG
Organism: Ondatra zibethicus; assembly: GCA_004026605.1. Classification (NCBI taxonomy): domain Eukaryota; kingdom Metazoa; phylum Chordata; class Mammalia; order Rodentia; family Cricetidae; genus Ondatra; species Ondatra zibethicus. Next base: position 97,482 of record PVIU01001672.1, read on the forward strand.
GTCCTCTCCTGAACTCCTGTATCTGTATCACTCTCCCCTCTTGGAGATGGCATGCTACTGTTGCCTGGAATGCTAAGCTGGTTAGAAAGAGGTTGAGGTCTGGAGACAATTTCTTTCCTTTCTAGCATCAGGGCATCTCTGGTTTGAACTTCCCCTAGGATGTGTGGCATGGCACCAGTGGTTGACAAAATCCAAACGGTAACCAATAAACAATATGAAACATCTCAGCTTTAACCTTTGTGCACTCTGCACTCAGCAGACTCCCAGGGGCAAGCTTCTTATTCTTGATACATAGGTTCCTGACAGCCTAACAGATAGAAATTCAGTTTGCAAATGCTTTATGCTGCAAAAGTGCTGCTGAGAACTTAAAAGTTCCCTATTCCATGAGTGACAGTCTGACATGGGACTCAGCACAGCCACAGTTCTCATTTATTTGGCTGGTGAATGAGTCAATGCCTTTTATGGGGATCTCTCTCAAGCTCACTGCTCACTGCCTCACAGGGGCTACTCGTTTGTGCATCCAGTTTCAAAGACAACTGGTTTACCATTTCCTTCTAGATCGCTCTCTGCTAACTAAAGGGATAATACTGTGTTTTGAGTTAGGTTATCTTTAATGGGCTAGTTTTGTTTTCTTTTTACCAGAAATCCGTTTCAAGTTGAAGTGTGTTTCATCATCAGATCCAACAAGTAATATAGGAGAAGAGGCCTCTCACCTGCCTCTCCATCAAATGAATGGCATGAGGAAGGGACCAAAGCCATCCAGCTGGCCATGCGCATAGCTACTGGGCCACTGCCTGGGCTGTGCCAGGCACATGAATGTTTTCAGACTTGCACTCTTTTGCCTTTTGTTGATTAAGTTGGGGAAGAGTCATAATTACTGTGACATAAATGTGTTCAACTGTGGAAATCTGTCTTTAGAAGAATCTGGCATAGCCTCCTGTAGTCAATCAAGGGCTTCAAAAGAAGCGACTGGGGGCATCTAAAGTGACAACAGTTGCCTGACAAATTGCCATTTCAAATCCCTTTGAACTAGAAGAGTGAACTTAATAGCTTTCAGCCACTGATTGTTATTCTTCAAACACAGGCTTTTCCTCTTGTCTTCTGGGTCATCTGATGAGCACTCCTTTTACAGAGGCTTCGAGACTGTTCCTGCCCCCAGTTTAAGTTAAAATTGAGATGTTTCACACTGTTTAGCGGCTACCAGTTGGATTTTGTCATCCACTAAACCAAATCAATAATGGTACTGGAAGAATGCTAGCAACATCAGGACTCTCGGTGGAGCCTACTGGTAGCAAGGCACCCTCGAACTGACACACTGCTGTCAAAGAGGCAATTTTAAGTGAGCGTTGGAAATAGAAATCTGGCTTATGGATTCAATATCTCACTGCAGCATAGGGGAAGTGAGGCAGATGTTCTAGACCAGATACTTTCAATGTACGGATGAATTTTCCTTAACCTCTAAAACTGCCTACTAAATGGCACTCTTTGATGCAATCCATCTTAGGCGCCTGCGGCTATTTCAATTCAAAATGATAAAAATGACGTATGATGTAAGCTAGGTTCCCAAGCTCAGAAACACGTTTATGTGTTCAACAGGCAGATGTGGCCAGTAGCTACTAGGCTGGACAGCCCAGATAGAACATTCCACCATGCCAGGAGTTTCCATTGTAGCGTGACCAGAGCAGGTATTGCTATTCTCATGGTTCAAACACAGAGGACAATCTCCAGATTGTAAGCCAAGGGTACATGGTAAAATCCCCGGCACCAGTTCTTATATTAGCTTCCTTTCACACTGACTCCATCACCAGAGCTTCTTACATTTTTTGGGCTTTTAGTTCTCCCATCCCTACCTTCTACCCAGTTAAGTGCCACCATCTGTCAACGCTTAGGCCAGGGCTACATCTTCATACAATGCCTCTTCTCCTGAATTAGAATTCATTTCACCCTCTGCCACCCTTCTCAGCCCTTTCCCTTGAAGTGATTCTAATGGTCTGCTTAGTTTCTAGACTGAACATCTGTAAGGAGCCCTGGTAGCCTGCTTGCTTTGCAAATATATGCATATGTCTGTATATGCATATCTGCATGCTTGCTATGCAAATATATGCACATATCTATAAACACATTTTATGCATGCTTTCTCACTGTAGTTGAACTAATTGGTCTTTTAAAGGAAGATCTACTCTTCTTTTGTCAGGAAGAGCAGTCTACACTGTTTTGAGGTCAATACTTAAATTTAAACTTTTGTTTGGAGTAGCTCATGCATAGACTGAGTTTTTCAGCCAAGGGCCCAGAAGTCAGTGCTATCAAAGCATGCCCTATGCATTCTTGCTGGTCTCAGTCCTGGAATTACATCTCTGTCATCAGGTCTTTCTCTGGAGCTTTGGAAAGTGCTACTGTCTGGGGAAGGAGGAGATAAGTGGTACCCTGGGACAACCATTAACCAGAAACTGATGGCGCTGGTCCACAAATTCTCAAGCCTCCAGGATATATCACTGAATTGCAACTTTTATATCACTTTGCAGAGTTAAGCTCAGTGCCTACAGTAATGATGAGTTTGTTGCTCTCTAAAGTTTGGTGGTCCTGGTGACTCCTTCCCTTTCCCTGCTCCTCCCTGGGGCTTCCTGAAATCACTTCTCAAATAAAAACTATGGTCTGGAATTGAACTGAAAGTCTTATATACATAGTCATCAAAGAAAGATCACAAGTAACAGGAGGAAAGCAAGAAAAGGAAGAGGAAAAACACAGCATGTCTGAGCTCCTGTGGGGCTGGGCTGCACTTACTCTCTACTCATAGCACTGGAAATGGTACAGTTGATGCAAGAGCTACAGTTCAGATGACATAACCAGGATGCATCTTCCAGAACCATTGTTTGCTCTGGAGTTAGAGCTATTCTGGCCCCACTCCCTTTGCTATCTTACTTAATACCAGCCTATGTAATATGATTGTCAGAGGATCATATAAGGTGGAAATGCTTAGAGTTAGAAGAGCCAGCTAGTATTCACTAGAACACTTGACCTGGGATGATACCCGAGTGGGTCAGGGTAGGGATGACTCTCCAGGACCCAGAAACTATCTTAGCAAAGACTCAGAAGTTAGAATTAAGCTCTTCTGACTTCACGTGTTTTCATTTGTTTGTGAACATGTTTTGCCTCCAGTTTCTCAGATCTTAGGAATTTGAAAATAACACATGTCAAAAATACTTATCTTTTCTGTGGCTGCTTTGGGGGATCCTGTATTAAAACACATTAAAAGAAGATATATCCACATGTGTTCACTGGCCAGTTTTGAATAAGGCATAAAAGGGATGGTTGTTATTTTTAGAATTCTACAAAGAAAACAAAGCCAACTGGGGTCATTGCTTCACTGCTGGCCAGCCATCTTTAATGCATTGAGTAAAAGCAAAAGCCTTGTCTCTGCTGGGCAGGCACTAAAGGCCCACACCAACAGGCATTGGGAGAGGATCTGATGAGCCATGTGAATATATACACTAGGCAGAGGTCTGTGGGCAGATAAACACTAAGGGGATGTATCAATCACCGAGTAACAGATGCCTAAGAGAAACAACTGAAAAGGAGGAAAGATTTACTTTAGCCTATGACTTCAGAGAGTTCAGGTCTTGGCCACTTGGCCTTGTCACTATGGGCTTGTGGTAGGTCAGAGTATGATGTAAAAGAAGGTACAATAAAGGACAAAGGGGAAGAGATCACCTCATGGCAGCCAGGAAGCAGAGAAGGAAACAAGAAGAGGATATAGACACAATGTCTTTCAAAGGCATTCCTCCAGCAACCTATTTTCTCTAACCTGGCATTGTTACTTTTTAAATTTTTAATTGTTTTTATTGGGCTATATATTTTTCTCTATTCCCCTCCCTTCCTCTGCCTTCACCTTCCACTCTCTCCCATGATCCCCATGCTCCCAGCTTACTCATGAGATCTTGTCTTTTTCTACTTCCCATGTAGATTAGATTCATGTATGTCTCTCTTAGGGTCCTCTTTGTTGTATAGGTTCTCTGGGGTTGTGAATGGTAGGCTTGTTTTTCTTTGCTTTAGTCTAAAAGTCACTTATGAGTGAGTATATATTATATTTGTCTTTCTGGGTCTGTGCCACTAGAGCATGAGTCAATCAAGGGATTAATCCATTGATTATGTATGAGCCATCATGATCTGGTCACCTCATTGCTTATATCTACCACCTGCAACCAGATGACGAATTATCAATTTCATTTTGCATTATCAAGAATGCAAAGATGGGGTACCAATTTTGTGGTAGGTCACAGATCTTATTTCTGACTGTACTTAAATGCAGATAGAGATGAAAAGAATCTGTTTTCATTCCAGGCTTTTCTCTGGCTCTCGGAATCCTTCAGCAGGTTTTATCCTTTAGTCACACTGGGGTAGCAGAAGATGGATTGCTCATTTCTGTGTCATCCTTCTTTCAAGCATCTGCCTGGTTGTGGCTTCACTCCATGCCTTTATTTCTGCTGATGGTACCCCAGCACCAATTGCTACTCTAGGCTCATAGTGGTCCCCCTTTAGTGCCATAGAATTGGGAGAATGGGCAGTGTGAATTTCTTCTAACCCTTTTGCAAATTTATCTCTTCAGAAACTCCATAACTGAGCCATCAACACAGGTTGAATGCAATTCCATAATGCAGTTGCTATGCTCAGGAGATGGCATAACCTGCTTTTCAGTTTTCAAGAGAAATCTAGCTCTTTCTTTGAAGTGGATTGTCTTAGGTTGAGCCTGGTAGAGATTATTAGGCAAAGTGATGATGGGGGTTTCATTCAGGGGACACCTGGAAGAGAATGGAGAGAGGATGTAAAAGGAGAGGGAGCAGGGTGTTGTCACAGAACCCAGCCTGAGTCACATAGCATGGCAAGCTGGGAAGAGATAGGGACATCTGCTCTGCTGATGGTGACAGAGTCTACTTTAAGCCCTATTATTCTATCACTCTGTGATACCACAAAGTGAGGAGCATAGCTCAGAAATGCTCTGGGGGAACCATTCCTGAGCACCATCCAGGTAAGCTGCACTGAGGACATGTCTAGAAACTCCTTTAGCAGTCAGCAAAAGCCTTCCCAGGGATCTAGGTGAGCCACCCACAGTACTTGATCCAGAATCTTCTGCAGACTCCCCATGAGGCCCTGGGTTCTATACTGCCAGACTATACGTGTTTCTGTATGCCTATTCAAGTTGCTCTGGGAAGTCCTACTCTCTGCCCTGAGACATCTGCTGCCTTCCCCAGAAATGGTCTCATTTATTCTCCCAAAGTCTAAATCAGGCCACCTTGAAGGTGTGGATGCCCAGTGCAAGCCACATGCCTTTGCCCTCTATTGTAACATGAGGTTTTGCTTGTTGGGGTTTCTGTCCTGCCCAGTTCCCACAGCCAGTAATCCCCAAAGAAAATCACACAGAGTCTGATTAGATATAAACTGATTGGCCCGTTAGCTCAGGCTTCATATTAGCTCTTATGACTTATATTAATCCATTATTCTTATCTATGTTAGTCACATGGCTAAGTACCTTTTTCAGCAGGGCAGGTCACATTCTGCTTCTTCAGTGGTCTGGGCAGGACTGAGAGGAATGGGCTTCCTTCTTCCCAGAATTCTCCTGTTCTCTTTGTGCCACCTCTACTTCCTTTCTGGTTTTCTCACCTATACTTCCTGCTTGGCTACCGACCAATCAGCATTTATTTAAAACATAATTGGCAGACATAGAATTGTTCTCCCGCACCACTCTATTTTCACAGCATGAGGGGAAGGAGCTTCACTGCTAGGATGAGAAATAAAGTGAGTGCTTCTTCCACTTGTGATTTTACACTTTTTATCTGTTCTTAGCCCAAGCTACTTGAGGACTCTTGCTTCCACTTTGACCATCATCAAAGTAAGCATATTCAAAATTATCTAGAGGCCATTACACAAAAACCTAGAAACTATAAGCTAGGTGTAGTGTCCTACTCTTTCTGCGTAATTTCTCCTTCTGTGGTTTTCATTACTCAAGGCCAACTATAGTCTAAACAATTCTTAAGCTTTAACTTGTGAGCCTTTCTAAGGAAAGCAATAAAATATCATACTGTTCTCTTTGTCTTGTCCACTATATCCAGTGTGAATAGGCTACCCACACACTTGGCCCTTAGGAATGGTATTTGCTCTCAGATCCATCATCATGGTAACACAGTACTTTTTATCAAAGTAGCCCTCTAAAAATTTTTATGTATGGGTGTTTTGCCTATGTGTATTTCTGTGTACCATGTACATGTCTGGTGCCAGCAGAGGCCAGAAGAGGGAGTCAGATCTTCTAGAACTGGACAAGCTTGTACTTTTAATAGCTGAACCATCTTTTCAGGCCCTTCAAGTAACTACCCCCTTTTTTGAGAACAACAAGAAGAGACTACATTTACATTACTTTTTATAACACTGTACTTTTAAAATATACAGTTATTATTAACTTTTTACATGTTTAATTTATAAATTAAACTTCAATATGTGTAAGTTAGCATAAGAAAAAAACTAGTGCATATTCAGTACTGGCTAGCGTCAGCCATCCACCTGAGGGACTTTGAGCATATGCCTTGAATATAAGAGGGGATTATTGCATGTAATTAATAGGGTTGTCCACACCTCTCTTGTAAATATAATATTGATTGTCACAATTGATTTCTTCCCTTTTCCTTCAGCAGACTTCCTTCATCCTTTAAAAGCTGCAGTAGCAAAGCTGCTGTCTTTGTCCTCATGAAATTCTTATTAATTATGCAGTTGACCTTCTCTTGTGTTAGCTATAATAATGATGGGCTTTCTGACATTCACATAGCAAAAGGGCACCATGAGCTCTTATTCTTGTTAAGTTAGCTCAGTGTAGCTAGCTATCTTGAAGCTCTATCCATGCAAAAAGGAAACACTATCTCTTCTTTCCCCCTTATTTATTTATTTTTATACAGTATATTTTGATCAATTCCCCCCACTCCTCCTGGATTCTCCTGCCTCTTAAGTATCTTTCTCAAAAGCAAAGGAGATAGAAGGGGAGGAAGGGGAGAAGTCACAGATACAGAATGGTAGCTGAGGATCCAACGCAACATGATGGACTCTGGGAGACTTTGAGAAATGTGACTGTGGCCAATGAGTTAAAGCCCATTAATAACAATGGAATTAACAAAGATTAGAATTCTTTATAGTTATTCTGTACTTGTTTGGTTAAGGTTCTTTGAATAGACACTGTAAAGTCAGGGATTATTTTGTGTTCAGGCACATGCACACACACATACATATATATATATATATATATATATATATGTGTGTGTGTGTGTGTGTGTGTGTGTGTGTGTGTGTGTTATAAACACACACTGAAATATAGTGCATATATATGTATATGTATATATATATGCATCTATGCCATGCATATACAATGTGCTAGTTACTTGTCAACTAGCCCCATGATCAGAAGTTTTTCCTTTCACAGACCACTAGGATTCATGGCATTACATGGCTGTTATTAAAAGGATCAGGAACTCATTTCTTCTCAAATGTTTTGACTTGCTGAAAACCATTGTTCTCCTTCCAGAACATTCATCCAAGTTCAGAGTATATTGGACAAGCCCTTCTAACAACAAACGACAAGATCCTCAACCAAATGCCTGGAAGCATCAGCATAACTGTACTAACTTATAAGAAAGGAGAGATGATTCTAGGTCAGCCACAGGATGCAGGCTGTCTGATGATGTCCCAAAGAAGTGCTCCTCTACCGCCAGAATGCCTTTGTGTTGATTTTATTCTTGGACAAGTCATCAGCAGAGTTGGTCATAAGAGACGAGGGAGCATTGATGTTAAGCAGGCAGCAAATGCCAAGATGCCCAGAAGCTGTGCAGCTGCCAGGCCACTCCTGTGTCCCCCAATCCCATATGACTATTGTGGTGTTTGAATAAGAAATGTCCCCCATAGGCGCATGAATCCGTACACTTATTTCCAGCTGGTGATGCTGTGCGAGAAGGTCATAGAAACTTTAGAGGTAGAGACTTGCTGGAGGGAATACAAACTCGGGGTGAGCTCTGAGGGTTTATAACCTTCACCTACTTCCTGTTCTTTCTTTCTATGCACAAAGAAATGTGATCTCTCTGCTCCCTGTTCCTGTGTCTATGCCTTCACTGCCTACTATTCCTGTCTGTCCCTCTGGAACCACAAGTTAGAAAAAAAACCCCAACCTCCTGAAGTTGGTTCTGTCAGGGTATTTTATTGCAGCACCAGGAACATAATATAATTCTTCTGATGCTCCTTCATGAATAAACCTCTAGACCTTCCTCTGTCCTCTCCTCCTGATTCTTTGTTCTCTGTGTGTGCTTTTCTTAAGGCAGATGGCATCAGAATATCATAGTAACCAGAAATGTAGTTAATGAAGTTCTGACTTTGATGGGGTTTTAGAACACTGAGTAAAACGTCAGGTTATTGGCTTTAATACTGAAAAATGCAGGAAGGTAACTGTCTTCTTTTCCATCAGTGGCTGACACTCTCAATGTTTGTTTAGCTCATGCCTGACACTCTTTTTACTTCAGTATGCTAACTGATCCTCTTCATTCCTCTAATACACTTTATCTCTTCCCTACCACACAAGAGAGCACAGGGCAGCAATATGTGGCTCTAGAAAGAAGGAAGAGGGAACTAAGGCCGAGCAGAGCTGAGAGAAAGCTCCATCAGGTAAAGAACAGGTGGGGAATATACTGAGAGAGCTCTGTTAGAACCAAGTGACCAGCTGCCTTGTTCAAGGACAAGCATCCATTTCCCCACAAAGTGCATTTTTTTTCTGTAGCATCCCAGAGTGAACACATAGTCAGAGACAGTAGCCTGAGGGAGAAGGTCTGTGAGCAGAGGGTCCCTGTCAGGTAGACAGCTAGAGCCACATTTCTTTTTCAGATGGATTGAAACAATGGAGTCATATTTAGAAATGGGACCATATGTATAAAAATATTATGCAAATTTGATTGCGATTCATTCTCAAATAAGTTTCTTGCATATGAACAGTTGTCTCATATTTTATCTGTTTTTCAGGGAACCCACTCCAAGACTATATCTGTCTACATGCCACTATGCATGCACCAAGCAAAGCCTGGGAAGGCAAAGAAGCAACAGGGCATCCTTTTTAGAGTGTTGTTCCAAGAACATCTCAGAGGTGGTGTCAGGCATGAAGGAAGAATGTTTGCCGGAGGGCTAAAGAGGTAAGAAAGATGGTCACACAAAGAAGAGATGGAGGCAAGAGCTTTCTCTTCTTTAGATATCATCTATCTATCTATCTATCTATCTATCTATCTATCTATCTATTATCTATCTATCATCTTTTATCCTATGTATCAATATTTATCATATTATGCATGATTACGTATATAATGCATGCATGTTATTTATAAATATAAGTCAGTGATCCTGTCTTTCATAGCAACTACCAATCCGTTACCTCTATGTGTCTATCTATACACATACTAATAATTTGTGTGTGTATTGTGTTTGCATGTGTTTTTAGAGGTGCACATGCCCATGTACATGAAGAGAGTCTAGAGCAGAGTGTAGGGTGGCCTATTCTACAACTCTTTGCCTTATTCATTTGAGACAGAGTCACTCACTGATCCTAGAGATAGGTTAGGGCTGGCGAGTACCAGAGATCTTCCTGTGCCCCATAATGACTGACAAGAAGTGATGATGTTACTGCCTTATGTATTCTCTATACTATATTTTCCATGGCTGTTTAACTTTTGTACTCCTTGTACCTATGTACTATGTTGTACCAAGCTTCATACATCTTGCATTTAGCATTTTTCTTCATTGCCTTAAGGCCAATTGGCTTGAGACACATGGGTATGTGAAGCATTAGTTGTAATGTTAGAACACAGAAAAAGTCATCTCACTTCTCTTAACATGCTCCTGTCATCACTGAGCATCCTTTATGGTTCAATGGAGTGGAGGAAAGGGGTGTACATAGCAGCAGGCACTGACATGTCTCCAGGGTAACAGAGAAAACAAGAAAAGAAGCTGGAAGGCTGGCACTGTGCTAAGAGGCAGAGAAGAATGTAAAAGATCATCTGGTTTCTGTGTGGGCAGTAAGACTTGGGAAAGGTATTGTTTGTTTTAAAGAAGATATTCCCCACCTTTAGTACCTTCCCCTTCAAGGTCTTCAGCAGGACCAGCATCATTGGCCATAAACTTCGTAAAAGAACTTAGGACCACGAAGGGCAGCACAGGCAGGAAAAAGAGTTGGGGCAATCCCTGAGTGGAGAAAGCAGGCTTGGGAGCCATCAGATGTGAAATAGCTCCTCGGGAAGATGCTTTTCGATCTCACGCCTTTGTAGCTGTCCCTCTCATCCTCCACTCTGGTGCTCCTTGATGTGCTCTTGCTTAGGCTATAGTTACAGATTTATAGGCAGAAGAAGAGCCCAATATCTCAGACAGCTTTCCCCTTTTCTTCTTTATTTTAGTTTTTTTACATTTATGAGTGTTTGTGTGCATGAATGTTTGTGCACTGTGCACTGTGTGCATGCCATGCCCGAATAAGCCACAAGAAGGCCTCATATCCCTCAGAACTGGAGTTACAGATGGTAGTCAGTTACCATGTGAGTGCTGGGAATTGAACCCAGGTTCTCTGGAAGGGCAGCTGGTGTTTTTAACTGCTGAGTCATCTTTCCAGCACCAACTTTCTTCTTCTCAATACGGATTCCAAGGCTAAGGGCAGTGGACTTCTAGTGACCCAGAGGGTGGGGTGAGAGTGTACAGAGCTAAATCTCCATCAGATGTTGCTCCTACACAGAAAGAAGACCTGTCTAGGAAACAGTAAAATAAATGTGCATAGATTATGAAATAGAATGCTATTTCTAGAGATTTAAGAAGTAACTTTGAGGAAATTCTTTGCTGATGACAGGCTATTTGAGATTAAACCCATCCAGATACTAGCCAAACTTCTTTGTTGTTAGAAGTATTGTGATTTGGTTAAAATCCCTCTAAATACTCTAAAAAGGATTGTTCCAAAAGCCCAGTTTCAAGCTAGTGATACAACTATGTATGTGACCCCAGATACTTGGGAGCCCCAGGCAGGAAGACTGCATGTCTGAGGCCAGCCTGGCCTACATACAGAGGATTTGTCCTAAAATAGAAGTGGGAGAGCATCTATCTAGCTTGTGTGAGGCTTCAGGCTCAGAATCCAGTACTGCAAAAACAGACTTGCCCGGTTAAGTTCTATATTTATCCCTTAGTTATATGAGGTTAGTGGTTTGTTGAGTTCATTGTTAACATAATCAGGATACTTGTTATACTCTATCTTGTGGATACTGAGATAAATTCATTCTAGGTTCTGATTTTCTGGGAGACGCATACAAGCCAATGCTTAGAGTATACACGGTGGGCTCCTTGGTCCACATTGGACACTCTAGAATACAGATTTGAGGATGTCAGTCTAACAGAGTCTTTTGCACAGAGTTTGAGTGGCTGGAAGACCTACATTGGCAAATGAGACAGAAAGTGAGGGGGGGGCACAGCAGCTTCCTTCCGTACACTTCTCTATGCCCACAAAGCTCCAAGGCAGCTTAGAAGGTTGCAATAGATCAAGTCCACAAACTCCACAGGCAGAACCTGCCCAAGGCTTCAGACCTTCTGTGCTACCTTCCTCTTCTGAATCCCATTGTTAACTCCTGCAGTTTGCTCCAAAGTCTAGGGCTGGTGTTAGAGTTCTTGTCTTACGGTGTGCTTTTGGAGGTCAGGACAAACCAAAGTACTCTCTCCATGTTGGTTACATAGTGAGAAGCCATGGTAGAAACACTATGCAGGTTGGGGAGTTAAGACCTGGGTAAGCAGGTGAGGAAGAAAAGAACACTTATTTTATTACATTATTTTTTAAACGATTTATTTATTTTATCTTATCTCATATGTATGAATATTTTGTTTGCATGTATGTTTGTGTACCACACAGGTGCCTGGTACCCACAGAAGCCAGAAGAGAATGTCAAGTTGCCTGGGACTAGAATAACAGATGGTTATGAACCACTATGTGGGCACTGGGAATAGGACTTGGGTCCTCTGCAAGAGCAGCTAATGTACTAAATCACTGAGCCATCTCTCTAGGCCCCAGAAGCACTTCTGAGAGGCAGCACTAATATAGCACAGTGGGCCAGGGAAGGGGCAGAGTCAAGGAATTTGCTAGGAAGCCACCAAGAAGGGACAGAGGCCAGAGCATGTGAGAGGCTACTAGGTATGAGAGCCCTTGGTTGTACTGGAGAGCAGTGGAATGCTCATGGGGATTTTTTTAAAAAGATCTGCACAGTGGAGATGTGGGGGCCAAGAAACCCAATGAGCCTGCTTACACCTCCAACACTCTACAATTCCAGCCCAGCTGCATTTAGGCTAGCACATGGAAATCGGGACTATGTCGACTCAGACGAGCCAAGATTTCTTAAAAGAATTCTACTCCACAGCCCAAGGAGGCAAGAAAGAAGACAGAAAAAGTCAGACAGGAAGCATCCCTTTCAAAGAGCCACCTTTTAACTCAAGCCACTCTGGGTGGCCAGACTTGGCAGAGCACAGTGTGCACGGACAGTTATGTGGAGTGGTCAGGCACTTCCTATCTTTCGGGGGGGAAGATACTGAAAGAAACAGAGAAGGATCCTATGACCCTGAAAGAGTAAGAGTGAGACCACACCCCAATGGAAAGCTTATTTTAAAAGTCAGGTGAGTCAAATATAGTGATGGGCAGAAGAAACCCAGCTGACAGCCATCTCCAGAGGAGACGGAGATGGATGCAGAGTGTGGAGATGGCTTCATGCTGTTCTCCCTGGACTGGTCCTGCCTCATGAAGAAAATGTTGCCATGCTTGCCTGAGATCTTACTGCCATGGCTTTAATAGCCAGGAGTCAAGGTGCTGAATTTATTCAATATTAAAAAGGAAACTTCTTGGATTTATTCAGGTGTCTGCCAGATGTTGTGTTAGCATTGGCCCCACAAAGAGGGACTCCTAGAAATCAACCACGGGCCCTGAATCCCAGTCTTTTCCTTAGTTAACCCTTAGGAGGCCATATCAGTCAATCATAAGACCATCCGTTCTCAAACTAAAGTATGTAAATAAATAGCAGCAGGCAGGCAGACAGACAGACAGCAAACTAGCATCTAAGCAGACACTCAAAACATCCAGCAGAAAGCAAGCAAGGAAACACCTTTGAAGCGTCCCCTAGAGCTCTCAATAGAGAGAACCCAGTGAGGAGCAGAGTGTCCCTTAGGTGAGACTTCCAAGTGAGAGAAGAAATAACAAAAGGCAACGTCCTCAAATCTGGGACTTGCACACATCCATCAGAAACCAACTGGAGATGGGGAGGCAGTTAGCTGTCATTCCCTATTGACCTTTCTTCCCATGGCTGAGCTTCCCAAGGCTGAAGTTTCTGTGTCTCTTTACAAGCTCTCGTACATCATGGCTTAAATAATAGTAATCTCTGGAATCTTTATCTTTTAGCTGTTCTCAGGGGCAAAATGCTTTGATGCTTGGGATGTTTTGATATTGTCTTCTCTCTCTTTCAAAGGTGAGGTCATCTTACCTGAAGATGAGGGGTCCTACTTGGAAGTGGGGGACCAACTCTGCTTACAGAGTGAGCTCAAACAATATGTGACAAGTGGCCCATATAACGCACATTATAAAAGGTTAGCACCAGGCCCAGGCTGCTACTCAGAATTATCTGTTTTTACAGGAATCCTTGCATTGGACATATTTCCTCTCTGGCTACAGGATATAAGGAGACACACTTCTAGGATCCAGATATTGATACTCTAGCCTTACCCAGACTGTCAACAATCTTACAGCTCCTTCCCTTTCCATGAACAATTCCACACCTCTTCCCCTCACCCAGTTACTCAGTTTTGACTTCTCCTATTTAGGAGTCTCTCCTATGATTTGTGTGTGTGCAGCCTCCTCTGAGGAACTTGTGTGTGTGTGTGTGTGTGTGTGTGTGTGTGTGTGTATGTTCCTGAGGTTTTACAATTTTCTTTTTCCTATGACCTAGAGTTCCTGTAAGGGTTAAGCAACTACAGTTTCCCATTAAGGCACAGGGGATTACCTTAAAAAAAATAAAATTGAACATTCTAATAGAGGGGTTGCAAAAAAAAAAAAAGTAAGCCGATCAGACATTCGGGAACTCTGAGTTGGTCTCTGTTCAATCACCTTTCTTTTGGACAGTTGTCAGAAACTCAGGTTGGAAGAGAAAATCCAGGTTGGACCCATCTTTGTCCAGAACAGTGAGTACTTTGGGATGAAAGAAAGAGAGACCTGGGAATATTCTCTAAATCCCTCCAGGTGCATTAGAGCCTCCAGCATCAGAACTTGGTGAAGCAATGACCCACCGCTCTAAGCGAACTTCCAGGTGATTGTGATGGTTTCTGCCTGAACTCAGTGAAGCACTTCTTATAAGACTCCTACTTGAGAGATGGTGGAAAGGGAACACACAACCAAGAAACTGAGAGCAGAAGCAAATTCATAAGCATTTGACTCCTGGTGTTATCAAGATCTGGATCAGGAAATATTTGAGGTCATAGTCAACTTTTAGAGGTCCTGACTAAGAAACTCACTGAAAGTTCTATAAGAAAGTAAAACCATCATTCTCTGATCACTGGTCACTACCACTTTCACTCCTATTAAGGTTGAGCACTATTTCTGTCTCATCAGGAGACTGACTTGGCTGGGGAGATATAGCCTATGGTATTTCCATTTTACTCCATTGATCTCTGGTAATTTGTAAGTAAGGAGCTATCCAGGTCTACCCAGCTCCCCTGACTGTGGATGTTGGCATTGTGCACATCATTCAACGATGTGCATTTGTGGATTTAGATTGTTCTAGGTGGGTCTATAAAGTCCCTTGCTCCTGTGAATGAGTCCTAAGGCCAATTGAAAGTACGGTTGTTTTTTAGTTACTGTTCAGTATTTTGTAAGAGATCATCAAGTTCACAATTTTATAAAGTCCCATTTCTGATGATCTCTGGAAGTTTGTGGTTTATTTTTATTACAAGCTTTCTCAACTTCCTTTATTTTTTTCTTAAGCTCTATCATTGAGAGTCCTTCCTTGCCTGCTGTACTGAAGGAATAATTATGTTTCCTTGTTCTTGAACTGACCTTCTTTTCCCCATTAGGGTCATGATCCATTTGTTGGAGCATTTAATATTCAACCTTACTTTGACTCTACCCTTCTTTCTCTCAAAAGGATGATATCCTTGATAGAAAGCAGCATCTTTTCACACTTTGCCTCCTCTCCATTGCTTACAAGTATTTACTGCAGTAAATACTTATAGTCAGAGGCTGCTTGTTTGTTCCTGGCCACCCAGACCCGAAATAATCACACAGAAACTTTATTAATTAAAATGCTGATTGGCCAACAACTTAAGTGTTTTGCAAGCTAGCTCTTATATCTTAAATTAATTAACCCATTTCTATTAATCTGTTCATCACCATGAGGTTGTGGCCTACTGGCAAAGTTCTCATGGGCTCTGGCGGGTGTCTTTCTCCTCTGGCAGCTGCCTGGTGTCTCTCTGACTTTGCTTACTTTCTTCCAGCATTCAGTTTAGTTTTCCCACCTAGCTCCAATCTGCCCTGACACAGGCCCAAGCAGCTTCTTTATTCATTAACTAATAAAAGAAACACATATACAGAAGGACCTTCCACATCAATTACTCGCCAATTAATGTGCCCTCAAAAAGTGTACAAGCAGAAGATGGTTTTACGTTCCTGTGAAGACAGTGCCTTTATCAATGGTTAATACCACCTTTTTGGTACAACCACAAGTGGTAAACACACACACATGCTTGATCTTGATCACCATATTATCTATTTTATTTAAAATAAGTAATTTATTTTAAAATAATTGAGACAATGTGAAAATATTTTGCTTGTTATTCTGGTATTTAGCAGTAATTCAACCAGAGAGGTATCTTTACCTTAGATCCTCAGGCAAGTTCTGCAAGAGGGTCCACTATATGTGCCTTTGGTACTTCTGATGCTAGATTTGGGATAAATTATTAATAAGCTTAAAACATTCAAAATGTATCCTTTTTTTTTAAATGAAGTTGAGTGTGAAGCCAGAAACAACTATGAGAAATTTTCTTGAATAAGTTCATCAAAGTGAGAAGCCTCATTCTAAGTCTGGGTGGTACTTTCTGGCAGTGGCACAGATACTAGGATGTCCATGGGGGAAAGCTTTTGCCTTTTACCTGTGTGTTTTTGTAATCCACTAGTGAATTCACTGACCCTGTTTCTGAGTTCATCCATCCTATTGCCACTGTGGTCGCTGCTGACACCATCCTTTGGTAATACCAGAACCAGTGTTTTTAGCCTTTCATTGTGAATCAAAGACCATTGCCTCTCTTTCAGGCTCACAGTACTACACAGAGACTGTTGAAACACTAGCCCACCATGTATCAAGGCCCTGAGTTTGATCACCAGCATGGTGGGAAAAATGTCGAAAATATAATAAAAAAAAACAGCAGGAAAGTCTGGTTTCTGGTTATTTCTTCCCATAGATGAGCACCTTTGCCTACTTGACTACTCATTGGGTTGTAATAGAAGCTGACAGATGTTGCAGGGGGCAGCTTGGCTGTTCCTGGCTGCTTAGCCCTGAAATAATCACACAGAAACTGTGTTCATTAAATCACTGCTTGACCCATTAGCTCTAGCTTCTTAATGGCTAACTCTTACATCTTAATTTCACCCATCTCCATTAATCTGTATATCACCACAAGGTTGTGGCCTACCAGCAAAGTTTCATCAAGTCTATCTCCAGCGGCGGCAGATCCATGGCATCTCCCTGACTCTGCCTTCCTCCTTCCAGCATTCAGTCCAGTTTTCCCCACCTACCTAAGTTCTGCCCTATCAATAGGCCAAGGCAGTTTCTTTACTCATTAACCAATAAAAGCAACATATAGACAGAAGGACCTCCCACACCAGACAGAAAACCCCATGGACTGTCTAATTAACTGACTAGGTTATCCTTGTCCATGATCCAGCAAAGCCTTCTTGACTCCAAGGTGAGGCCTTCTGGGATTTATCTTCAGTAAACTGCTTCTACTTAATCTTAGCTCTTGCCTCCTTTCTCTTAAGCTCCCATTTAAGAAATCTATAACAAAATTCCTTTTATTCCTCCAGTTCATGATATAAGAGCCCAGATGCCACTGGCTCAATAGAGTTTCATGTGATCATGAACATTTGGTACTCAAGTTAAATCCCACCTGATATTAGGAAGCCTTCCTTTGAACCTAAGGACCCCATGTGCCCAAATATGAGAAGAGAGAGATGTTCACACACATACACACATATATATATATATATGCCTGCACACATACAAACACACAGACATAGAGTCACATGTGCACAACTGCACCACATACAAATACGTGTGTGCCCACACATGCACAAAGCACATGTGCGCACACACTTAGCCACCAATGCAGACTAAATGATTGACAGATGAGTGGTGTCTAGGTAGGAAGAGACAAGAAGGACCTGGCACAGTCTTCTCTCTCAACAGACAGACAGTCTTGGTGTTTGACATCTTTGTGGTTGCCCTCCAGCAGAAACTAAACATGATTGATCTGTTGGTCTGAAAGAGAAAACCAAGGCTGAAATCTTGCAGGTGGCACATCCATTCCCACCATCACTATCCGTTATTGACACATTCACAGGCCTATCACTGCACATGTACCCATGGCGTCACAGGCAAGAGGGATGACTAGCAGGGAGCACAGTCCTGATATGGAGTGGGGGAAACAGTGGAGTCAACTCTTACCAAGAGCCCACACCCTACTCTCTACAATTGTTATTCTTTGGCTCTCACTTTGAAAAGCAAGGGCCTTTTATCTTTCTCTCTAATTTGATATGCCCTTCGGTGGCTCATTGCTGAGCTAATGGGGCATCTGTTCTTGGGGATCCATAGAGGGGCAGATGCCTGTGGGTAAAGATCACAGGCGAGGACCCCAGGCACCAAGACAAGCCCATGTTTCTTGTTTGGCATGGTTCTGAGCTGCTGTGGGCAGAACGAAGCACATTTCATGTCGGGATGTCAAGACACAGCCAAGCACCAGGAACAAGGGAGAAAATGAAACAGATCTTATCTTTACACGGACAAACCAGAGCAGATGGAATGCTGGGCGGGCCCCCTCACACCCCTCCTTTGCTGAGTTTATTGTTTTCTTTCCCTAAATTCCCTAACTGAAGGCAGCATTCCATTTAAAGCTCCCATGCCTGTTGGGAAATGCTATGGAGGACTCCACAGGAAAGATCTTGAGTTGCATTTGAAGAGAAAAAATACATCCCTGCTCACCCCAAGCCCACTCAAAATGACGGGATTTAAAACACGTTCCCAGACTCCAACCTTTGGAAAACCTCCATGTTTCTTCTGGAACAGACAGCCCTCCTGCTCAGCACAGCTGTGACAGGTGGCCCTGCCAGCTGATACTGCTCTCCTGCCTGACCAAAAACAGATTCCAGGGGGGCCTCTTTAGTGAATGGCTCTGAGGTGAGAAAGCACGTTAATGGAGGACTCCAGCAAATGGGAAGGGAGGCCGAAGTGACCTTGCTCACAGACCTCAAACCTCATGCACATGTAGAGTGTCAACCCCCAGAGTGTGGAACCCCAGGGGAGCAAGGGAAATAAGGTGAGGAGGAAATGAGTTTTGAGAAATTCTGGCTAGGAGTGATCAGATGTTCATCTGGAGGTAGCCTTACTAGAGTAGTGCACACAGTTTGGACCATTCCAACTCCACATCGCAATGCCTTGCTATCCCAGGATGTTCACAGATGAAGAAAAGAACACCCAGGGCAGCACTTGGTCTCTGTGATGGTTTGGATGGACTGGGAGTTCAATGACAATCATGGAGGCAGGCACTTGCTAGGCATCTCACATCACAGCAGCATCCTTGGACTCATTTATTCCTGTACTCGTTCCACAAATGTTTACTGAGGATTCAGCATGCACAGATGCTGTTTGGGGCACAGGAAAAAGAGGCAGGATAGTTCAGGGAGGGAAAAGCTTGTTTGTGCCCACTCTGCTCCCATTTCTAGTGGAAACTCTGATGTGATGATTTCTGAGGGAGGGACTCTGGGAGTAAGAGTATCTCAGAAGGGTGGCATTCTCATGAATGTGACTAGCGACCCATATTATAAGAGCCAGCTATCTGACACTCTCTTGTAAGGATGCATTAAGAAAGTGACAGTCTGTCACCTGGGCAAGCACTGTCTGAACCCCTGCCAGAACCCAACTCTGTTGGTACCACATCTCAGACTTCCAGCTACTTTATGCTTGTTACCTGTACAAGTTAGCTTTGACTATGAACTTTACACAGCCTAGAGTCATTTGATGAATGAATTTCAATTGAGAGAGGGTCCAGTGGGAAGACGGTCTTGATTGCTCATTGACTTGGGAGGACTCAGCATACCGTGGGCATCACTGTCCCTAGGCAGATGGACCTGGGCCTTGTAAGAAAGCTAGGTATGCATGAATCTGCGAGCAAGCCAGCAATCAACATTCTTCCTTAGTCTCTGCTTCAAAATTTCTGCAAGAGTTCCTACCTTGACCTCCCTCAGTGATGGACCATGACCTGGAAGTGTTAGCCAATAAACCCTTTCCTCTCCTATGTTGCTTTCAGAGTGTATTATCATGGGAACAGAAAGCAAACTGTCTAATCAGAGAAGGACAGAAACAGAAAATTCCCCTGTTTTCTAGGATTTTCTGTTCTCCCAAGAAACAAAACAAAGCAAGAATCCAAATGTACCTGTTAGGAAGTAAACAGTGCTGCACATGAAAAAAAGTGGGGGAAGGGAAGGCGTGATTCTGTGAAAGACTGTCACTGACATAGTGACAACCAGATGTGGTATCCCGAAAGCCTGGGAAGGTTTGAAAGGACCAGCACTGAAGGGAACAGCCAGCATGAAAGGGAAAGATGCCTGGTGTGACCCAGGGCTTCGGGCAATGGAGGAAAGGAGGTATAAGAGGTCAGTGCAAGCCAGCATGGTTAGGAACTCGAGGCTGATATCTTGCTTGTGATCTAACAAATAAAGCTTGCCTGAAGATCAGAGTACCGAGCCAAGCCACTAGTTAGCCAGAGAGGCCAGGCAGTGGTGGCACACACCTTTAATCCCAGCACTCAGGAGACAGAGGCAGAGGGATCTCTGTGAGTTCAAGGCAGCCCTGGGCTACACAAGATTGATCCAGTCTCAAAGAGCCTTTAATCCCACCACTTGGGATCACTTGCCTTTAATCCCAGCACCAGGGAGGTGGAGACAGGAGAGATATGGCTGGGTGGAGAGAGAAATAAAAAGTGGGAGGAGACAGGAGCTCAGATGCAGTCTGAAGATTCATAGAGACAGGATGGCCCCTGAGGTCTGAGCATTGGTAGTGGTAAGAACTCTCTAGTGGCTAGCTGCTCTACTTCTCTGATCTTCAGCATTAACCCCTATAGCTGACTCTGGGTTTTGATTTCTAAGACCAATTAAAATTCATGTTACATTTGGTGCCCAATGTGGGAAGTATGTGCTTTGACTACTACTGGAAATCTGTAGGAAGTAAGAGGGACAGCATGACAAGAAGGAGCTGTCTGCGATGGTCCAAGTGGTCCAGCTTGGTGGCCTGGGGGAAGGCAGGGAGTTTCTGCTGGGTTTGGATGGATGGGTGTCAGTGAATGACATCAGGGTGGCTCTTGCAAAGAACAGAGCAATTGTTTGGAGATGAACAAGCTGTGGGTGAGGGTGTGGTGTAGGAGGTTCTCCTGTCTATGTGTATGAGTTGGCAGCAGCAACAGCAACTGACAGCAGGCACCCCAGTGGAAAACTTTCTATGGCCTTCCTTTCCTTATTCCAGAGCTAGGCTCAATGACATGAGGCAAATTCTCGGTCCCCTCTCTACAAGACTTCATAAGGACCCTTGTCCCTAGATGTTACCAT
Organism: Ondatra zibethicus; assembly: GCA_004026605.1. Taxonomy (NCBI): domain Eukaryota; kingdom Metazoa; phylum Chordata; class Mammalia; order Rodentia; family Cricetidae; genus Ondatra; species Ondatra zibethicus. The sequence goes on from PVIU01001672.1 coordinate 118,411, forward strand.
GTTCCTCTGGAGAGACTGTTGAAAACATAGTCCAGAGACCAGCAGAAAGTCCAACCAGGAGGCCAGGCTAGTGGTTGTCAAATCAAGGAGGGTTAGCAGTTATGGGATGTAACATGAGGTTGAGGGTTGGGAGCCAGTATTTGCTGCCAGACAACAGCCCGAGAAGGGAGATTGGTGCTTCATGGCTTGGCTGTTGTCAAAAGAGGCTCGAGTGATATGGGTGAGAGCATCTCTCCTCAACTACCTCTGGAGAAGGAGTCACAGGTAGCAAGGCCAGAAATACCTGGTCTTTTTAAAAGGCAGTGCCTCAGGTATGCCAGGCTAGCTTCAAACTTTCTATATAATCAAAGGTTATCTTGAAGTTCTGATTTTCCTGCCTCCTCCTCCCCAGTGTTGGGATTATTATATGCATGTACCATCACACTCAGTTTATGAGATTCTGGAGACAGAACCCAGAGCTTTGTCCAAGCTACTCAAGAGTCCAACCAAGGAGGTTACATCCTTCACCCTCAGCTTCTATAATGGATTACCATCATCAAGTTCCTAGTACCATGCTGAGACAGTGGGGGACCTAACTGACAAACCCTGAGTCTGTACCTTGGGATTTTAGTTTTTGGATCTGCATGTGTTTGGAGACTGTGAGGTATCCTAAAAAGCCTCCGTGGTCCTGTTATGACCTATATGCCAGCTTAGGTGACTGCAGTAAAAGACCAATCCTTAAGCTGTGTGGTGGTCATCATCACAGGGACCCTCTGAGCAGGTGTAGCAGCTTGACATGATCCAAAAGCCTTGGATGGTCATCCCTTGGTCTGATCCAATCCATTAGTCAATTCTGTACTTTCAATGTACAAGCAACAGGGGCTGAGAACACAGACTGTTGGGCTTTAGAGCCCATAATTTAAATATTTGGAAGCTCCAGAGGCTTTGTGATTTCAAATGAACTTCTCCATGACTGTTATATGCAGTCAGACTGAGTCATTGACAGAGGCCTTTGCCAGATGTTCCTCTCCACAAACAACTTTGAAAACCTAACTGTCAGCTTTAGTAGTCTAAATGTGATGGCCATGCTTAGATCTTGCAAGCAGGTGGTTGAGTCGGCTGCATGGCTTGAAGGGAGCCAGCAATTCCTCCGCTGACTGTGCTTTCCATAATAAGACAAGAGGATGATTGGAGAGATGACTCAGTGGATAAGAGCACTTGTGCAAGTATGAGGAGGACCTGAGTTAAGATCCCCAACAACTATGCAAAAAGTCATGCATTGGTAGTGTAATGGCAGCACTTGGAGCGGGAGGGGGGATTTGGCAGAGCAGAAACAGTAGAGTCGCTGGGGCTTGCTGGATTCCAGCCTAGCCACAAAACACTGAGTTCCAGCTTTAGTGAGAGATACTGTTTCAAGGGAAGAAGGTGAAGAGTGACAGAAGATGACACTATTAGACCCAAAGTGGGCTCCTAATCTCCAAACCAATAGTCTGGCCTCCGCTCACGCTGGACTCTGACCGGGTAAACAGAAGGGTCACTACTAGTGGATTACTAAAAGCTTACACTCAACATTCCTCAGAAATTTTGTGAAGTGGGTTTCTGCCAGGTAGAGCCACTACTTCCCTTCTCTCCCCCTACATTTGACTAGGGCATATAGTTCCTTATTTACTCATACCTGTAACACATATCAAAGCCTCTACACTAGCTACCAGTCTCTTCTGGCTCCTAACTCTTCCCCCCAACTCTAATTTTCAGGCTACAGAATTTTCCCCCTGCCAACCCCGACAATACCTATTTTAATCTGCAGGATTTTCCACAGTCCTTTGCTGTTTTCTCTGGCTCTCGAGAGATAGCCGTGCAGTTTTGAACTTCACCAAGTACACCTTTCTTTTCACCCACGAAGAAGCCTAGTTTGGTGGCTTCTTTGTACACCCGCTTACAGACCCCTGATGTCTCCCTTTGGCCTCTAATGCGCACAAGGGCATACACATCTGCACACACGTGTGCAAACACATGGATGGATGGATAGATAGAAAGATAGATACATGCATACATATATGCATAGTAATAAATAGATAGATAGAGATAAACAGATTATAGACAAGAGGAACCACATGATTTATGATACATGGACTAACCTAAAAGTGATCATCGTAAGGAAGTGATAAAGGAGATGGGGTGTGAGGAAAGTCTCTAACAGCACTATCAGAACCTGATAGCCAATCACCATACCAGAGATTGCAAGCACCAGCTTCAGTGCCACACTTCAGGCTTGTAGAGCAGTGTGAATTATAAACATGCACCAGCAGAGATCAAGTCTGAGACAGCCAATGCGGCACTGAAAGCCAGTTCCCAGGGTGAGGTCAGGTCCAGAACGTAAATAAACGAAGGCAAGAGTGACTTCGGAACCCTTGAAGTGTGGATAACTATAGTTGTTTCTCAGTGTCTCTCTGCAAACTCTTTAAAACACATGGTTTCAGAATAAGAAGCCAGTTAGACTCATGGGCACATGGCATTTAGTATCTGAGCATTGCTTCAATATATGAAATTTCCATAGTGAAGAAACTGTGGTTCATGCTCTTGGCAACACAGACTCTAGCTGAGAACGGCAGGTGATGTGATTAGCTTTCCGGTGTTTAAGAGTCCTACTGCTGATTTCCAGGCTTGCCACTTTTGTGGGAAGTTGTAATGATGATGAGAAATGTGTGCTGCTCCTGGAAGTGAAGCAGGACTTAACGATCTTTATTTGCCTTTTGGAGGGAGCCAAGGATGACTTCAAATGATCTGACCTTAAATAATAGACCATTTGCCATCTCAGCATCTATGGTGAGGGGCACTGGGCATACCAAGTTCACAGTTTCTTCCTCTCCTCCTTCTCACCCTTCCATACTCTCAGTATCTGATTCCAGTGTCACTGGAGTAATTTTGATATCATTATTGCACTTAGCCAATCACAAACATGGTGCTACATCAGTCTTGCACTGTTCAATTTCATGCCAAGTCATACAACTTTCTTGCCATTAGTTCTGGAGAATTCCGTGTTGTGGTTCTGTTTTCATGACCTCACTTATGCTATGGCTTCAATTATCAGGAGGATGAACATTTCTTGAATTTTATTTCAAATTCTAACCTAACATTTCTATGTTCTTATGTTTCTGATGGTTACAACCATTCTTTACAAGGACAGCCACAGAGTTCCCTATGAGTAAGTGAAGACCTATAGACACATCAGATTTGCAGTTACACTAGTGACCCCTGGCTTGGCTTTGTCTTAATGAGGAATCACACAATCTGAGGAAAATAATGGTGGGTGGCCATGCTACAGATGTCGAATGTGGTAATCATGATTGTGCCACTTGGAGCTAATTACAGGCAAGATGGGTTTGGGTGCTGATGGAAAGAGTATCGTAAGGCATCTCCTACTCAATTCCACCACACTTCTTTTGTCTGTATCATCTGTAGAAATGGCAAGAAAAGTGAATGCACAGAATCATAAAGAGGAACGTTATTCTGGCCTGAGTCCCTGGTGCACTGTGTGGAAACAGCTGGGGAAGCGGGAACTCGCGGCTATTAGCACATGCCGTTTGGACAGCACTGGGAATTTTGAGAAGTATTCATCTTTCACACTCAGAGTGAAGCCAGATAAAACATTTGGTGAGGAGTGGGAGAGTCTAGTACAGGGTTGTGCATGCATCCTGCCTTGTCCAGGTTTCCAGATGTTTGCTCTGCTGCTCCTTGACCAACAGCTCAAGAAAGCTTTAGCAAATTTTCAACTTGTAGAAAGCAAACAGAGAACCTTTTCTCTAAATGTTATTTGTTTATTTTAATAAAATTTTATTAATTCTTTGAGACTTTCATAGAATGAATTTTGTTCATATTCCCACCCTCCCCCAGATCCCCCAAAATCTACCGTCACCACCCTAACCCACCAAACTTTGAGCTCTCTTCTTAAAATTTTTTTTCAAACCTATCACCTCTAATTAGCTATCAGATTCCAAGAGCTCCTCAGCTAGTTTTGAGATTTCAGGCCCACCTCCTCATCTCAAAACTGGGATTTTGTCTGACCCAGCCTTGAATGGGATGCACATATCATATCCTTCCCTACAAAGATGTAAGGATCTTAAAGGAAAAGGGTATAGAAATATAAGAGCCAGAAGTCGTGGATGGCTTCAAGGAAATATCGTTTTCTGTATACAATAGGGAAGAGGCACATATGAACTCACAATGACTGTGACTGTGTGCACAAAGCCTGTACAAGCCCAAGCCAGATATTTATCTTAGTTTTGTGTGTATGTGTCTATATGTGTGTACATGTTATCACATGCACCATGGTGTGCTTGTGGGGGTCAGAGGAAGACTCCTGAGAACAGGTACTTTCTTTCTAGCATGTTTCCACCCAGGATTGAACTCAGGTCTTCAGACTTGGCAGTAGGCGACTTTACCCATGGAACTACTTCACTTGTCTAAGAAATATTCCTGTGGCTCTCTTTCTAGATATTAGGTGTTGTATACACAGGAAGGTGGGTGAGTATACCCTTCAACTTGACATTCAGATGCCCTGATGCCATTTATACAGCAACAATGCACTTGGCCTGCTCAGCACCTACCTTAGGCTTGGATCCCCATTGCAGGTTTCCAGTTGGGAATCACAGAAACACGAATTTTCAGGGTGTTTTGTGATTTTTTTTCCTCAGCACTGCCCTGGGTCCCCCTCTGCTTTAAGCAAGGTTGCTCTGGGAGTTGCTCCTTAGGGCAGGCAGGGAAGGAAGCAAGGCGGGGCAGTGCTCTGGAGAGCGTGACTTGGAGCTGAATTATAGCCAAAGGATGTGCAGTACATAAAGAAGTTTCCTCCCCCAGCCTCTATGGAAAGTCAACAAGCTGCGCTTTCCCCACCTCCTGGAATCACCGGGCAAAACTGTGCCTCGTGTCTGTAATATTAAACTCCCCACCCAGGACACATGATTTTCATTCTTTTTCTTTCTTAAATGAGTGATTCATTTCTATAAGATTTCCAAGCCAGGGCATATTTTTGGGACACACAGTCAGATGAAGACCTGTTATGTAGTCTTTCTTCTCTATTTCCTGACAATCTTTCCTTCCTGACCACAGTCCTATTCCTCACTAAATGCTTAGCTAAAATACCTTTCTCCTTAGCAAGCTTTTCCTTCGGGACCCTAGTACACTCCAGTGATAGCCATTGGGATTGCCACTGCATAGGGCCACAATTGTGACTTGAAGTGCTTTCTGTGATCTCTGAGGTTAGTATCACACTATTTTCACTCTTCTGGCCTGTAAATAAATTCAAATGTTTTGAACGGGTCTGTGTCAAGACCAGACAGTGCTTAGCTGGAAATCCAGGATGAGAAGCCCAGCTGTACTATCTTGGTTGAGCAGGTGCTCAGGTCCAGTGTCTAGTAATCCAGCCACTTGCTCTTGGGTCCTTCAAGTCTTCTTCTTTTATCTTCATCTAGGCTTTGAAGTCTTCTCATAGCTTTTGTTTTGGGCCTCTTTGGTGCCGAGTGCCTCCTCAAAGGGCTATTTCATGTACTTCTCACAAGTACAAGGGAGTGTCTTAAGTGCCATCAGACTGAGAAGAGAGCTTCAGTGAGTATCTACAAAATCACACACGGATAGCAGCAAAGCTACTCTCCAAGTAACGGACATTGTTTTATGGCTAGTTCAAATTTATATGTGAAAAACATCTAGCTCCCAAGAAATCACCCAAACAAAACAAAACAAACAACAGCCAACAACATACACAACTTTCAGGAACTAATTGTGATTGGTCTTATTCATGGCTCCCCAGTTTGAAGTGAAGGAGCCTGTTTAAACCCTCTGATGCAAGGAGCTACAAAACAAATTCCCATTTCCCCTGGCATTGACTTGAAGTCCTACCCCTGGTAATGTGGGTACTCTACTCTCTGAGAACAGTTGCTGTAGTTGCTGTGTGTCACAAAGGATCTGCCCATCTACCATCCCTACGTTTGGGTCTTCCTTAGAACACAGAAAGAACTTAGACTATGCCGTTCCAAACTGTGCTGAATCAGTAGATGAAGGTTTCAAGTGGAAGTCGCTTGGAGGACTGGGATTTCAGAAAGGGACTGTCCTACTTTTCTGTTGCTGTGATAAAATACCCAGGCAAAAAGCAATGATGCAGTGGAGAAAGGGCTTCTTTAGCTTACAAGCCCAGGGTACAGGCCACCATTACAAGGAAGTCAGGCAGGAACTGGGGCAGCTGGTCACATCGCATCTTCAGTCAAGAGCAGACAAATAATGGCACACATACACTCTTGCTTGTTTGCTTGTTTGTGCTCAGCTGAATCTTTCCACTCTTACACAGTCACGACTTCCCTGCCTAGGGGATGGTGACACCCACACTGGGCTGAATCTTCAAACATCAGTTAGCTTAATTGAGGCAATCCCCACAGACTTACTACAGGCCGAGCAAAAATAGGATCTTACTGAGACTCTTTCTGGGTAACTCTAGGTTGAGTCAAGTTGATAATTAAAGCTAACCGTCAAACAATCCTTTCCCTCACTTGTCCTGCATGTCCCAAGCTCCAGAGTTTCTTTGAAAGAGGGGTATTCTTCCTATACCATGGTAGGCACATAGTAGGCATCTCTGAAGACTGGGCACTGAAGCTGCAGTGACCCTGAAGAAACTCAAGAGTTAACCTTCAGCTTCAATTGTCTGTAACACACCCCCACCACTTAGTTACACCCCCTAGAGCCTTTGTTTATTTGCTTGCTTTTTTTTTTTTTGGCTTTTTCGGAGACAGGGTTTCTCTGTCACTTTGGAGCCTGTCCTGGAAGTCTCTCGATAGACCAGGCTGGCCTCGAACTCACAGAGATCCACCTGTCTTTGCCTCCCGGGTGCTGGGATTAAAGGCGTGCGCCACCACCGCCCAGCTCTAGAACCTTCTTTGAGAGTCCAGTTAGCTTTTAGCCACACTATTCCTTCACAGATTTTCCTTTTTATTCTTTATCAGAAATTCACACAAACACAAGGTTTGGTCCATTTCTTCAGGCTTGCTTGTAAAGATACACTTAATAAACCCAGGTTCTTCTCTTGCTAATCATTTTTTGTTGTAATTGGGTTGCTAGACCCAACCAAAAAGCCCACAGAAGGGCTGAGGAGGCAGAGGGCACCTCTTTTCTCTCTGTGGAAGATGTGGGCCTGTGTGGATGGAAGGGACGAGTACAGTTTGCTGCCTTGTTAGGGCCATGTGGAAGAGCTAGGAAAGCCCCAGCCAATCTCTTCAGACCTAGTAGGTACAAAGAACAGTAGAGGCCCTTGAATGAGTCACAGGATCAGTTGAGGCTTACAGACAAACCATCAGGGTGTGGACAGAGGAAGTCAGCTTTGTGGAGGCTCCAGTGAATGGTGAGGGCAACATTGATCAGAGGCGCTGTGCAGCCAGAGAACGGGGAGGTCTGAAGGGTGGGCAAGGAGGGAGGGCGGCTTCTGACCAGAATCCAGGAAGATGAAGGGCAAACCATCATCTATAGGGAAATGCCTAGGGCAGGGTCCTCGGAGGAGCTACGCACAGGGGAGCTACAGCCAGGGGAGCACACACAGCCTCAGGAAAGCCTCCCTGACAGGTAGGGAATGCAGGCCTTCCTTCCATAGAGTATCGCTCTGTTCGCCACTTGTCCAAATAGTCATAAATCACCAGCAAATTCCTGGTGCTGTTTGGAAGGCTTAGACTTCAAAGCGCCAAATTCACAAACAGGAACCTTTCATTAACTCTGGAAAAACCCCACTTTACTTCAATTTGTATATTTGGGTTATTTAGTGGAGATGAATCGCAGCAGCCGGTGTCCACACTGTTTTGAACAACACCCAGTGTCCAAATGGTGGGCCGTGTTATCTGTTGCCACATTTGATTACCTTCCTAAAAGATGAAGCAACTTTGCTGTCTGGGTTTTTTCAAAGCTGGTTTTTATTCACCAGACATGAGCCCCCGCCCACTCTTTGCACAAGGCCCTCAGAACTGGAACATTATGATTTCCCTGGAGTTCAAAGTCCTACCTTTCCTCATTAAATAATTTTCATGCTTCTCGAGAGAAGGGAAGAAAAGCAAACTAGGCTGTGGAATTCAGCGCCTGGAGGTGTGCGGCTCTGTGAGACAAGTCACCTTCTGAGCCCTTTGGTCTTTCGTTTTCTCTCTCTTCTCCACTGGGGGAGAACATTCTTTTTGACAGTTATTTCTTCCACCAGACCTGTGTGCACGTAATCAAACGGCTGTGACGAGAACCACCAAGGCTTTTCATCCTTTTAAATCTCAGGTTAGAATTCCTCTTTGTTCCTCTTTAGAAGCCCTGCATTGTACAAAGACAGCACCACCAGATCTTTATCAAAAACGTTAGAAAGCAAATTGGGATCCATTCTATCTTCAGTGGGGGAGAGGGGCAATCGTTTCCCTCAGGCTTGAGTTGAGTTTCTGATGCTCGACTCCGTAGGGCATCAGGTGAGGAAGGATAAGCATTCAAGCCTGAAAAGAACAGAAGGCAATCCAACTTGCAGGTTCTCTATGTTGGCAGCTAAACCTTGAATTACCAGCCCTCTGCAGGGTTTGGAAAAGTCATCAGTGAGAAAGAAGCCCAAATACCACATAAGCAAGGCTCGTCAGCCCCAGCCCAAGGAGAGAGCAAGAAGCAAGAGTCTGGACATAAGCATTCCCATCTGGTGTCACGGCTAGCCCTGTCATTGTCCTGCTGAAAGCTAAGTGAGGTGAGGGAGGCACTGAGGATTCTTTTCATGTAGAACACCTAAACCACCCATTATGTGCAGCCATCTGTGCAGGCTCCAGTAGGCCGGAGTCCTCCTTGTTTTATGGCCCTCTCTTTACTAGGTACCACAAACCATGGCATCAGAGGGGTTCGATACCAGTCTAGGGATTACTGAAGGGTTTCTTGGTTTGCTTGAGGCAGTGAGAACTGAATTCCAGGTCTCACATGTGCTTGACAAGGGCTTTATTTTTGAGCTGACATCAGCGTTTTTCTCATTTCTTCCTAAAGCTGGACTGGCTGTGTATAAATAGAAAGGTCTAGCAGTATCAGTCACAAATTGTCAGCCAGCTCCCCAGCCAACACAGATACACCGAATACCTTTTAAAGGCATATATATTGCATCACCATTTTTAGAATTTCCTGGGAAATAAAAACATGCATTCACCAAATAGGAGTTCTTTATCAGATCAATCATGAAGATAAATGGATGTTCATTTGGTGTGAGTAGTTTGCATTTTCCTGCTTGTGGGTGCAGTAAATCATTTTGCAGTCATCAAAAAACATGCTTATATCTTGTTTTTGTTCCTGGAGAACTGAAGCTGATGGTTTGAAGGTAGTCTCAATCCAACATTCTGGACTTCAGGCCGTACCCGTGCATTGGAATCTGAAATTAAATTTGAAGGCAATGTCTCCCAAATAAACATTTACTGTCCTCAAGAAGCACATTTTTTTTCCATGGTGCCTCAAAGGTATTTTCTTAAAATTTTTTAGTTGATACATAACAATTTTACATCTTTATGGGAAACTGTGATATTTGCACACATGCCAACTATATAAGATGGATTCTACTTTGGATTTTGATTTTTAATCATGCGACCTAAGTTGGTAGTAAGTCCCTTTTGTGTTTGGATTTACATCTGTGTATGTACCTAATGAATAACACCATATAAAACCTTTTGTTAAGAATGGAGCCCACCCAAAATCTAAAACACTGATGACAACTTATGCTGGAGAGGTTGTGGGGAAAAGGGAACACTTCTGCATTGCTGGTGGGAATGCAAGCTGGTACAACCCCTTTGGATGTCATTGTGGCGATTTCTCAGAAAATTAGGAAACAACCTTCCACAAGACCCAGTAATACCACTTTTGGGTATATATCCAAAGGATGCTCAATTGTGCCACAGGACATGTGCTCAACTGTGTTCATAGCAGCTTTGTTTGTCATAGCCACCTGGAAACAACCTAAGTGCCCCTCAACTGAAGAATGGATAAGGAAAATGTGGTACATTTACAAAATGGAGTACTACACAGCAGAAAAAAATAACGACAGCTTGAATTTTGCAGGAAAATGGATGGAACTAGAAAACATTCTGAGTGAGGTAACCCAGACACAGAAAGACAATTATCACATATATTTACTCATAGGTGGTTTTTTAAACATAAAGCAAAGAAAACCAGCCTACAAACCATAATCCCAGAGAATTTAGACAACAATGAGGACACTAAGAAAGACTTACATAGATCTAATCTACATGGGGAGTAGAAAAAAACAAGATCTCCTGAGTAAATTGGGAGCATGGGGACCTTGGGGGAGGGATGAAGGAGGGAGGGGAGCAGAGAAAAATGTAAAGCTCAATAAAAATCAATAAAAAAAAGAAAAAAAAGAGAATGGAGCCCACATAATGGCAGGCTCCCAAGTAATACTTAAATACAATGAGCATGAAGGTCAGCAGAGAATTCTGGATTTGGGTTCCTGCTGTGTATGCACATGTGCACACACTTTTTGTATGTGTACATGTACACATGTATGTGTGAAGGCCAAAGGACAACCTTGAGTGTCTTTTCTCAGATGCTATCCACTTCTTTAAATATTTTTGCTTTTACATTTATTTATTTATTTTGCACTGAGAAATTAGTATTGTGCTTTGGTGTGGAAGTGAAGGTCAGAGGACAGCTTGTAGGAGTCCGTTCTCTCTTTCCCCAAGGTGGATTCTATTCTGAGACTTGAACTCACTCTGTCAGTTTTTGTGGCAAGTGCCTTTTCCAGATGTGCTATCTCATTGACCTGACTTTTTTCTAAGACAGGTTATTTCACTGGCTGAAACTTGCCAACTAGATTAGGCAAGCTGGCTGGCTGGCCAACACCAGGGATCTGCCTATCTCTGCCTCCCCACTTGCCACATGCCATCGCTCCAACCTTTCTTAAAATGTAGATTCTGGGAATCAAGGCGAGCACTGGCTGAGTTCTCTCTCCAGGATCCTGTTTTGGCTCTTGTTTTGTGTGATGTTGGGAAGGTTGTCCTGCCTGTTGCAAACAGTTACTTTAAGGATCAAGTGAGATAACTGATACTAAGTCTTGGTTCAGGATGACGGTGAGACTGACAGCACTGTGAGGGCTAATATGAAGAAATGTCACCGAACCATTGCTGATCTATACCAAAGTCCTCAGTGGCTTGTTTTGATGTGTGTATTTCCACGTTCAGTAAAACCATATACTGATGCAAAGGTCTTTGGGGAGCTGTCAAGCAGAGATTCCGGAAACAACAGGAAGGCAAAGTGGTTTCCTTCTTTGTCCTCTGCAAATTTTAACACAGTGGGAAACTGGATAAAAGTGAGTTAAATAAAAGCTTCTTTTAACAGGTCTGCAAAAAGGTAAATTTACTCCTGAAAGCTTTGCATTGAAAGAGACTGACAGATTCTAGAAACTGTGGTTGGGACTCCACAGCTGTCAGTGTGGAGCAGTGTTCTGCATCCAAGCCTCTTCTCTTGGATTGCCCATATAAGCGTTCCCAACTGTTACAGTTTGAATAAGAAATGTCGCCCATCTGCTCATGTCTGTGAGCATTTGATCCCTATCAAATGTTACCATGTGAAGAGATTATGGAACCGGGCAGGAACCCGCTGGAGGAAGTATGCCATGGGATTTGAGGGCTGATAGTTCCATCCCACTGCCTGTTCTCTCTCCGCTTACTACGTGTGGATGAAAACGTGATCAGCTTCCGGCCCTGGCTGCTGTGCCTTTCCTGCCTTGATGGACTCTACCCCTCTAGAACCAGAAGCCAAAATAAATTCTCTCTTCCTTAAGCTGCCTTCGGTCATGATATCTTATCCCAGCAGCAGACAAGTAACTAACACACCAAGAAGTATATGAATAACGAATACTTCCTAGGAGTATGTGACTTGGTTAGGCTTTCAAATTTTAGTGTGCAAATTGTTTCCTCTCACTCAAAATACCTAACTATTCAGTGATCCATACTGATATTAATTATAGGCTACATGCTTTGCAGTTCTGTCCACACAGTTTGCCAATCATATTTACAATAGTTGTTAAAGGAAGTATTTTCACATTGCCGAATTAGAAACTGACACTCACGGAAGTTGTATTGGTTTTTTTTTTTTTTTAACATTACCAGCTAGTGTTATATAGCACTAGAAGACAGCTGAGGTTAGGCTGAGTATCATGCAATGGAATAGGGCCCATTTAATTCAAAGCCTGCATTTCTTAGTCTTAGTTTTATGTCCTTATTTTAGTGAGATAAATCACGTTTTAAGTATTCAAATTTGGGCCTCTGCCATGGTTTGAGCATAAACTTTCCCTGCAAGAAGACCCATGTATTGGGGGCTTGGTTCCTGGCTGATGGTGTTGTAGAGAGAGGATATGATCATCCATGGATTCATCTATTCAAGAGTCTGTAGCCGAAGAAACTCTCTGGGAGGAGTAGGGAGGGGGTGGGAAGAGGAGGAAGAGGTGGGAAGAGGGGGGAGGAGATGGGGCTTGAGTAGAGGAAGCAGGTTACTGGGGACTTGTCTTTGAAGGGGGTATCTTGTTTCTGAGCGTTTTCTCTTTCTTCTTTTGCTTCCTGGATTTCACAAGGTGAGCATGGTTCCTCTACAGTGATTTTTCTGTCTTGCCGTGGCCTTAAAAGCAATGAAGCCAGCTGACACTGACTGGGACACCCATAACCATGAACCATGAGGAACCCTCCCTCCCTTAACTTGTTTGTGTCGGGTGCTTTGTCCTAGCCACACAGAGCTAGAGAGTGCAATTATAAAACATACTAGAGTGCCCGTTGGTCGCAGCATATGAGAGCGGGCTTGGAAGGAAGCTGGTGGTCAGGCTGCTCTGTGGTCTCTGCTTCAGTTCCTGCCCTGACTTCCCTCAGTGATAGACTGTGACCTGTCAGTCAAATGGTTTATTTATTTTTATTTGTTACTTTTGCTCCCCAGGTTAGTCAGTGTTTTATCACAGCAGCAGATACAAACTAGGAGAGGTGGCCACCTTAGGACCATTAATGGATTTCCCTTGTGCAATCTTCCGTAAGCATTAGAACTATGGCAGGGATCAGCAGGGATCTCTCAACGTTCTTTAGTGATTTTTAATTGTTAGTAAATTATAAAATAAGTTAAGAAAGAAGCAAAGGAAACACTATAGGATGTTAATCACAGTGCCAGTTTGTCACCTAGTTAATGAAAATGATTTAAATAACAGCTATATCATGGTGACTCACAATGGACTATTATTATGCCTTGAAACACAAGAATCTGCAAAATAGCTTTACCATTTTAAAGCAAAATTAACAGCTTTTGTTAAGCATAAGGGGTAATTTTATTTTCAAATCTAGATATAGACACAAGTAGAGAAATAGACAAATAATTAAAAGAATTATAAGAACAGCTGTCAAATATTAGATAGCATCATGATTATGTAGGAATGGTTCAATTGTTCCTTTACATTTTGAAGAATTCTCTGACTTTTCTATGTAAATATATGTGTTTAACATGCATGTATTACTTACTAAAAATACAGCACCTCTGTATGTATGTATTCACAAATAGCTGGCATTTAAATACATCTCAGGGCTGGGGATGCAGCTCAAAGCGGTAGAATGTTTGCCTGTGCAAGGCCGCAGGCTCAATGCCCAATTCTGAGAGAAAGAAGGTAGTCTAAGAAAGAAACAAGGACTGCAGATATAGTTTGATGATAGCAAGCTTGGCTGGCATGTGTGGCATCCCAGGTCCAATCTTCAGCACCCAAAATAAAATAAAGTCACAATAAAAACATCCAGAAAGATAGAGCCAGATATTACGGCACACACTTCATAATCCCAGCTCTGAAGAAGCTGAAGCAAGAGAACTTTTAGGTAAAGGCCAGCCTGGGTTACACAGCTAGACCTTGTCTCAAAAACAGCAATCAGAAAAACGAACAAATTAAAAGTATGCTTTCAAGTATTAAGGTTAATTACTTAGGCACACGGTAGGCAAGCCTCCCTCTACCAAGTGAAAACCAGTGAGGAGGGTCAAATAACTCCAAGAGATGGAGGCCAAGTTCTCCTCATCTGCCTCAATGCCCTTTTCAGCACAGAATATGGTGGATATTAAACTCCAGACTGTCTCTTTCTTTTCGTTTTCCTGGTGTTTAAATGCAGCCATGTCCTGCTGGAATAGTGAACCCCCTCTCCGCCCCCCGTGCCTTTTTCTCTGCTAATGACTTTTGAAACCTACAAAACCCCTAGAAAACTCATTTAGGTGGTCTTACCCAGAAGTTTTGGAAGAGAAAAGCAAGTTCTCACTTCACTAAAATGTCATCGCGTTTTATGAAAATGAATTTTATTAAAATGTATCACTGTCTGCCCCTTTCCCCACTGAAGCTGTTTCTCTTGGCTGTACGCTTTCCAGAAAGCTCAGTTTGGTTTCTGCTTCTCTCCTTTGTTTCCCTCACTCCCCTGCCAGGGCTTTGCTCATCTTGCTTACGGCCAGCATCTTCAGACCTCACCGCGCATCAGTCCCAACCCAGAGCATCACCAGCATCGCTCTCATCATCTGGGCATCATTTCAATGCTTCAGCATTTTCATAGTTTGATTTCTAATGGGAAAAATAGTAATAGTTCACACTCATGGGTTATGATGCAATATTTCCATACATATATACAGTATGATTGGCCAAATTAGACTAAGTAGCATAACCATTGCTTTAATGATGTAGCAGATGGGGTGATAACACCTGAAGTTCTACCTTTGGGAGCCTGGAGAGATAGCACAGCAGATAAGAGTTTGCCATACAAGTATGAGTACCAGAGGGCAGGTCGCTAGGAATTTGGACTCCTTATAACCCATGTACATTTTGGGTGGGTGTGACCATCTGCCTGTATTTCCAGCAGGGACAGAAGATCTCCAGAGCAAGCTGGCTGTAAGACTGTGTTAGTGAGTTCTTGGTCTGATTGTAAGCCCTTGTCTAAAAGATAAGGAGGAAGAGTGACTGAGGAAGATTCCTGATACTTCCACCTGCACACAAGTGCACAAGCACACACATACAAGGAGTCACACAGACACATATACCCTACTTACTGTCTTTGCTGAACAGAGATGGCTCTTATCCTACTGAAGCTTACAGAAGGACCAGGTCTCACTTTCCCTGTTCACCCTTACACCACACACACACACACACACACACACTACAAATGGAAAAAAACTAAAGCTGTTTCTGTTTCTTTTGTTTCCTCCTCCTCCTCCTCATTCTTCTTCTTTGTTTTGTTGTGTTTTGTTTTGTTTTTCGAGACAGGGTTTCTCTGTAGCTTTGGAACCTGTCCTGGAACTAGCTCTTGGAGACCAGGCTGGCTTCGAACTCACAGAGATCTGCCTGCCTCTGTCTCCTGAGTGCTGAGATTAAAGATGGGCACCACCACCACCCGGCAACTAAGGCTGTTTCTAAGCACTCCGTTTTACCCTTACTAAAACAGCTGCCTCGTTTCCTCCAGGCTTGGTGTTCACTTGAGCACTCATGGGAGCCTTTTGTGTTTGATTTCTTGTGTTTGATAAGGTAGATAGACCCTGCCTGGTGGGAAGGAGGGCTTCTCGACCTTTTGAACTTGAAGGATTTCTGACTGCCAATATCAGTTTGCCATTGGATTGTCCAAGAGTTTCTGGAGCGTAACTGCTGATGCTTGCCTGGAAAGCAATAGGAGGTCTCAAGCTACAGAATTAATGCAAGCTCTGATCTAACTAGTGGATGAGTTCATGGGGCCCTTTCAATGTGTATCTGTACTCTATACACAGTATCACACATCTGCGAAAATAATCAGCATTGGCTCCTGCCAAGGACTAAGCGGTTCCATCTGAAGTGTAACGCACTGGATCTACGCCATGCCACTCTCTAATCAAGAGACAATTTAGCACCTTTTCAAACGCCTCAGGAATTCCCAGGCGCGATTGGATGAACCAACCACAAATAACCAGTCCCCAACCTTCAAAGGGGCTTTTTGGTGCAGTGCCTCTTGTGGCCAATAGAGGTCAGCAGTAGTCAAGCCGCCGAGAAGGGCTCCTAATGCAGCGTTTTGAAATCTAGAACATTCTGCAGGAAACTATCTTTCCTTTTATTGTTCCTGCCTATAACATTAGTAGGACCAGAGGAAACCCAAGCTTCTATGAGCTAGATTCCAGATTTGATGTTTTGACAGTATATTCAGAAATCCAATGATCTATTACAATACAAGGTTTTCATTAATAGAGAAAGGAACTTTCCCAAAAGGCAGCCGAGCCAAAGGATGTGAAAGGGAGAAAGAGGGAAGTATAGCCTAAAGCCACACTGCAATCAGTATAACTTTTAAAACACCGCATGTGCTCTCTGCAATGTAGACAGCTGCAGCCTTTAAATGTCTTTTAAAAGAGGCCATGAGTATACAGAACTGAGGAGCCCATTTTTTTTAAAGATTTTTTTTTAATTTTTATTTTATTATGTATACAGGGTTCTTCCTGCATGTATCCTGCAGTACAGAAGAGGGCACCAGATCTCATTAGAGATGGCTGTGAGCCACCATGTGGTTGCTGGGAATTGAACTCAGGACCTCTGGAAGAGCAGCCAGTGCTCTTATCCTCTGAGCCATCTCTCCAGCCCCCATTTTTTTGTTGAGCTGGAAAACCAAATCAAAGAAAGCATGCATGGGAACTGTGATCCCATGGTGTATATTTCTCTTCAGTTGGAATTTTTATTGATTGTTTGCTTGATTGTTTTTGTTTTTGTTTTCGTCTTTTTTGGACATAGCCCAGGGATGGCTTGAACCTAACAGTGTGGTAGAGGCTTTCCCTGAGCCCCCAGATCCTTGTATTTCCACCTACCCAGTGCTGGGATTGTGAATGTCAATCAACATATCTGGCTTTGATATGAATGTTTACAGTCCAGAACACCACAGGGTTCTTTGATTTGCTTCATGCTTCTATTGGGCTTCGGTTTTCCATCTGTTACATTAATGGTTAAAAATGTTTTTCTTTCGATAATAAAGTGTCATCTTTCTGATGACTTCCTGGACCCTCCGGATGGTCTCCACTCCATCCTTGCCTCTCTAAAGGGTGCTGTGTCTCCCTTATACTTGCACCTACTTGACATCCTAATCGTCTTCTCATTTTTCTCTCTAGGAAAGGAGATCAAGGAGCCCACGTCCAGGACCCGACTCTGACCTGCTGCTGTGGCCCCGGGGCCTCAGACAGATGCCACCACAGGTGGATGAAGGACTGGATGAAAGAAGTGGAAAGGGCTGGGACTAGGCAGGCTGGCATGTGAGCCAATTCCACCAGGCAGCTCACTTTTCACTCTCCTTTGGGGGATTCATTCGTGGAGAGAATGGTGTGGAAGTGATCCACCTGGGACCACCTCTGGGTGTGGCAGAGGCCCGGGTAACAGTGCAGAGCTGGTACATTGCTAGACTTGCTTTCTTCTAATCTTTAAAACGTCTGACATACAGAGTAATTGGATACGTGTATGGGGCCCGGTGTGATGTTTTGATACACATATCCATTCCATTATGATCAAATCAGGGCAGTTAGCCATCTATCACCTTAATGGTGTCTGGGACCTAGGGTGAAGCTAAATAGCAGACTCCTTGCCTAGTGGGCACCATGCTTGCGGTCTTGGGTGAGATCCCTTGTGGCACACACACAAGTTATCGTGTCTTTATGGACAAGGTACAGCCACCTTACACCTGCCCATTGTTCAGGTCAGGAACACTCATCTTTTTTTTTTTTTTAAATCACTGAACAAAATTTATTATATGACCTTCTATGCTTTTAGGAATTAACTTATTAATTCCATAAATACATGCCATGCAATCTGAGGCTATAATACTAATAAAAGAAGATTCCATAATTGCTTTCTTGAGTTTCTGATACAGTGGGAAAGCCATCAATCTAGGAATTCCACAAAACCATACTTGGAAGTGTTATATGAGTTTTGGGGTTGATGAAAACTTACTGACTGTTGAATTGAGGAACACTCATCTTAGCAGCCCCTGGCAAGTTATTCTTTAGGACTTTAGGAGACAGAGGCAGAGGGATCTCTATTTAGTTCAAGGCCACCTTGGGCTACACAAGATTGAATCTGTCTAAAAGAGAAACAGAGTTCACACAAAGGTGATCCCAGAATTTGGGATCACATACCTTTAATCCCAGCACAAGGCAGGAGGAGATAGGAACTGAGCGCTTTCTGATGTTTGGTGGAGACAATGCAGTCTGAGGATCGCCCCTGCAGTCAGAGGTGGAAGTCTGAGGAGACAGTCTGAGGACAGGATCGCCCTTTTGGTCTCAGCATTAGTAGAAGTAAAAGAACTCTGTAGTGTCTGGCTGCTCTGCTTCTCTGATCTTCAGCATTAACCTCTCTCTCTGACTCTGGGTTTTTATTATTCATACCAATTAGAATTTGTGCTACACTCCATAGAACCAGTGTAGAATTCTGAAGTTTTGAATGGATCTAGAGTTATTTCCTGCACATCCTGGAATGACTGTGTTCTAGAAACCCTCCTGCTGCTGTGGATTAATTAACATAAGAAGGAGTGAAGAAGAAAACAAGGGCTGGCCCGGTAGGCTGTACACTCAGAAAAGTCTCTAAATAATTAGAGATGCAAATGGTTTTTGTGAGTGAAGATTTGCTGGAGAGCATTCACCAGCAGTTCCATTAAGATTGCTTGGCTTCTGTGTGTGTGTGCATGGTTAAGAAACTTGGAAGCCAGCTATGATAATGGCTGGCATCTTTAACCCAGTACTTAGAAGGCTGAGGCAGGAGGATTGCCTCAGGTTCAAGGTGAGTCCAAGCTAGCCTGAGCTACAGTTTGAGACCCCCATCTCACCAAAAAGGACATGCTAAAATCACGTCTTGCTTTTCTGCTTGGGCATTTGCAGCAGAGCCGACCAGACCTGAGCCAAGCTGCGAGAGGGAACTTACTGTATTGTGTGTGGGTCTCTCCCCCAACCCCATGGCTTTTCTCCAGGTAGGAACACAAACTGTGGCCTACTGAAGACTAGTCTCTCAGATTCCACCTCCTGAGAACACAGAACATGAGGTATTTAGTTTCAGAGGGTGACCATTTTTTTTTAACTAGGTCACATAAAATCAAATTAATAGACTTTTCTCAACGGTCACTTTTCTCTTGTAAAAATTTAAAACACTTAACACTTGTTCCAGGGAACCGCAGGTCCCGTGCCTAATTTAATGTGGAATTGAGATCCAGCTACTATGCACTGACCTATCTAGCATTTTCTGTGCTACTCATGTGTTACAAAGGAGGCAAGAACTTCCTAGGAACTTAAGAACCAGTAACATCATGGAAATCAAAGTTAAACACAACTTCTCTAACTACATATATGAGATCCTGTCTTACGCATTCATAAAAGGGAAGCTACAGTTACTGTAAAGGACACCTATCAGAACAAAATGGCAACCTGGTGTGGGAAGCAAAGGAAGCATTGAGTGAATGTATGAAGATGGAGTTAAGTCCTGCAAGAGCGTGATTTGTTTGATGTGAGCTAGCCATGTCAAGGAACAAGGCCTCAGACCCACGGGAAATAAATTATTAGTTAAATAACTATAAGTTAAAGATGTGTTACATTTGGAATATTTGTTTAATGATGCAAAGATATGTTGCATTTTTTTATGTTACATTTGTTTAACTCTGTGAAGCTGTGTCACTTTGACTATCTAAAACACCTGACTGGTCTAATAAAGAGCTGAACAGCCAATAGCAAGGCAGGAGAACGGATAGGTGCAGCTGGCAGGCAGAGAGGATAAATGGGAGGAGAAATCTGGAGAAGAGGAGGAGGATTCGAGGGGCCAGCCACTCAGCTACACAGCAAGACATGGAATAAGAAGTAAGAAAAGGTATACAGAAAGAAAGGTAAAAGCCCAGATAAAAGGTAGATAGGATAATTTAAGAAAAGCTGGCAAGAAACAAGCCAAGGTAAGACTGGGCATTCATTCATAAGAAAGAATAAGACTCTATGTGGCTTATTTGGTAGCTGAGTGGTGGGTCCACAAAAATGTAAAGAGTAAAAAGCAAAAAACCCAACAACAATACATTAATGGTTCAGGGCATTCATCTATCTGGAAACATAACTTCCAGTCATGTAGTGTGTTGGACATGGGACCAGATAATCTCCTGGAGGCTGTCCACAACACTGTACACAGAACTTCTCTCCCCAAAAGTTAAAGCTCCGGGGGCTGAGAGATGCTAAATACACCAAACTATTCGAGTTTTTAGGGGAGAAGAGTCAAATTAGTGAGAGGGATGATTTCTTCTATCAAAGCACCTTTGGTCCTCAGAGAAGATCGAAGAAGAGCCATTAGGGAGCGGCATCCCTCAGAGATGCTAGATATGTCCAGGTGTGCATGTGCAGCTGACTGCCAAGTTTACAAAGAAAGCATTACAAGAATCTCAGCAGGGCCAGGGTTGCTTCAAACACAGTCGGAGCTGGTTAAGGAGCTTTAGTGAAGACATAATGGTTAAGAGGGCTTGTTGCTCTTCCAGAGGACCAATTAAGTTCCCAGAACCTCTCTGAGGGCACTCTTGTGCAACGCACACACACACACACACACACACACACACACGAAATCTCATGAATGGCAGGCACACAGTGCTGTGCTGTCCAGCCCTCTGTGGTTGTGTTGAAAAGAGGTTCTTATGTGATTGGACTTTTGCTTACTTTCTCAACTGAAAAAAAAACCCTTCTAACCATCATACAACCTTAAAACATAGAAATCATCTTTTGAAATATCATTTATTGTTTTTCTTCCACTTGAAAGAACATTAAATAAACCATATGGCAAAAAGTACCAAATTACATAAAATAAGCATATCTTCAGTTGGTTCCACTAAATAATCTTTACATCAAGTATTGAATTGACCCTTTCATGAAGACAAAGAGGAAGCAATTTGTGGCTAACTCATGACCTGCCTGGGCTTTTTCCATGAAACAATCTGGGGATTTACAGGGTGCCCTGGCCTTTGGGGGGCTTTTTTCAATCATTTGCTCTTGACCTCATTAGATATCTGCTTCCAAGAGAAAAAGACAGGGCTCTACCAACACTGTCAAGGAAGTGTGAGTGTCCACTCAGTGATCTCAGCTTAATCCTGATCTGTAAGCTGAACGTGGGGCATCTCTGTGTTTGTTCCTTGGGTGTTTTCTACACTTGCCCTGGTCAAGGAAGCATTTCCATCTCTCTATCTCTCCCGAAGGTGCAGTAGCAGGGCTCAAAGTGATTCAGGAGGGGAGGACGGTCACCCACTCTTTTTAGGGTCAGATACCTGTGCAGGTATATTTGTCAACTTTCTGTCAGTAGAAAGATACTTAAGACAGTCAACTGGAGAAGAGGGAAGGTTTCTTGCCACTCATCGTTATAGGCATTTTAATCTATGGGACTGTGGAGATACAACACATTATGACAAGAAGCATGCGGAGGATCACAGCCTTGGAGTGGGGGAGACAGGGATGGGAGAGAGAGGCTATGAAGGAATCAGAGACTCTCCCTCAGTCTCGAATTAGTGGAAGAAGCAGAGGAACCCCACACCGTGGATACTGACTAGCAGAAGGGCTGTTACGCTTGGCCCAGGTGACAGAAGCAAATATGAACTCTGACTTCCTTCCCACATGCCGTAAGCTGCTGCTTGTAGCCTTAAATGGAACACATGAAAAACCCCTTCACATTCCAGGCTTCCTGGTTATATGATACTAAGATTTTTCTTTTAATTTTATGTCCTGTAATTTCACTTTCAGGCTCATAAACTATCTAACACAAAACCAAAGCCATTTCAGATATGATGAGATCTTTCAAAACTTAAAAATGATTATGTTTTTCCTCAGTATCATTTTACAACAGCCATCCCATTTCTCATTTAAGAATATTTTAGGGTGGTTTTATCGATGGTTTCTTCAGCTAGTGCATTAGGTTTTTGTCATTATGGCAAACACCTGACATAAATAACTTAAGGAAGGATTTATTTACAGCTCCAGAAGTTTCTATCCACAGTGCTTGGCTCCGTTGATTCTGGGCTCACGGTAACATACCACCTCATGGTGGTGGGAAAATATGGCAGAGAGCAGACAGGAAGCATGGTGCAGGGACTGAGATGAGAATCAGCTATAACCTTCAAAAGCCCTGCCCCTAGTGACCTACATCCTTCAGCCAAAGTTCCTCAACCTCAAAGAGCACTGTCGTCCTGAGACCAAGCATTTAGCACCTGAATTTGTGGGAGACATTTTCTACCCTACCCATAAGATCCGGTGTCTTAGTGCACCCAGCCTGAAGTTCATGCTTTCCACTGACAAAGCTAAACTGGGCCTGGCAGGTCTGTTTTGCATTTTGTAGGTGTCATATTTGGTGACATGAATTCAGGTCATTAACAGTGTGGCCTGAGTGTTGCTTTACCAGACAGCGCATGCTTCACTTGAATTCCTCTACTGGGTAGAATCACACTTAAAGTAGAAAAAGAGAGGAGAGAGGGAGGCTTGAGTTTTGTGGGAAAGGGTTTGTATTCTTCACAGGGATATCGGTCAAACTTAGTGCCATCTTTTGTCAGTCTCTGTTGCCTTCAGCTCAAACCCCTCCACTTCACCTCATGCCATTCAAGTCCCCTATTTTACCTCAAACCCTCCATTTTATCCCAATCTATTCATCCAGACATGAGTCCCACGGAGAACCGGACTACGGACTAAAGAACAGAGGAAGACAAGTTTGTCATGTTATTGCCATTAGCTGTTGAGTTCACAATATTTAAGGCTAATGTTCTGTGGGGTTCTCCCAGCCTGATCCACTGAACCCTGGGCAGTCAGCAGGGATGCTATTCAGCAAGATCCTTCTAGGGCATCAAATAGTCTGGTTCTACACTGTTCACTAAGTGTGTGAAAAAATCTGTGTGATGCTAAAAGCAAGAAAAAGAATAAAGAATTTGACTTAGACTGCTCAATCCGCAAATAGAAACCAAGGCTGAGTCATGTATCTTGTTTTTTTTCCCAGGCCTGGAGCAGGACCTTATCTCTGGGGTTCTACAACTAAAGGAAACCCTGACCTTTATGGACGACAGCAGCCACAGCCTGCTCCTGGGCACACTGAACCACAGAGACTCCCCTCTCATGACGTATGAGCTGCTGACAGTCCTGCCAATGTCTGAATTAAAGTTTATGTACTGACTCACAGGGTGAAGAGAGAATTTTAGAGTCAGGATGTGAGAGATCTTTTTTCTTTCCACTTTGGAGGTAATTACAGTCAAGCCCTTTTCCCAGGCTGCAAAGCCCGTGGTGCTGACCACCTTGAGCTGGGTTATTTATCAAGGCATCCCGTGAACATCGTCTGAGAACTCACTCAGTTTTTATGACATATGATGCTAAATAAATCTACAAACAGGACATGAATCATGCCTGGGTCTCAGACTTAGTTCTGATAGCCCCATCTCCCCATCTCCTCCTCGCCCTCATTCTGGATTCTGGCATCTGTCACCTCCTGGTATTTCCCTGACTATTGACGTCTTGTCCCTTTGGCCACCAGTCCTGTTCTTATCCTGCTCTGGTACTGGGTTAGACTCATTCCCTGTCCACAGCGAGGCTGAAAAATAGGGATGTCGAAGTCTGCCCTAGTCATGCTACTGACACAGGTCTCAGGCAAACCTCTGCAGGAACATGCTCCTATACTCTTCCTTTCCTGGTGGGAATGGGCCCCCAGGTGATGACTACTGGGTGAGAGTAGGCAACCCTCTCTTTGATTGGCATATCTTCCAATCAAACTAATGCTGTCTTGTTCCATCTTACTTCCTCTTGGTGGCTTTCCAGGTCTCACAAAGCAAATAAGTTTCTGGATTTCTTTTTCCCTCTGTGTCCCTTCTCATGACATTATAATTGTAGTTAAGCACTTGCCAATGCCAGCTCTTAATACCCATCTCTGCTGCGGGGGTCTGTGTGTCAGGACCACATCCCTCACATCTGTTTTCCCCGAAGACCTGGGCAGCCAGTTGAGTGCCTGGAACACAATGGGTATTAAGCAGTGAATGGTCTAGGACAGGCAGATGTGTGTGGTCTTCTGCAGGGGGTCAGAGGGTGGATAGTACTCACCATGGTGCATCTTTCCGAATAACAGATGGCTGTGTCACCAAGGTCAGGTACCCCGTGAAACTGGGATGTGGGGTAGGGAGAGACTGAGAAAGGAAAGAGGATCCAGGCAAGGAGGAATGGAAAAGGAGTTCTCTGTGAGTGAGATGGGGAGAGGAAACAACACTAAGTTTGACATTATAAGACCTGATATTGAGTAGTGGCAGCCACTGCATGTTGGTCACATTTCAACTATCAAGCGACTCTGACTCCTCTGGAAACCAGGGTTGTCTTTTTCAGCTTTGCGCACCCCATGGCACATCCCGGTCACTGTACGCCTCTGATGGACACTGGAGAGGATGCAGTCCACATGGTCTTGAGGGTGGATGGGAAAGGGGGTGGACAGTGCAGATGCTTTGGGTATATCTTGGGAGGAATCTTTGAAGCATCTGTCCTTTCCCTCTGCCTGATACTTAGAAATCCTTCGGCAGACTTCTAGCCCTTGTAAACATTGGTGTGTGAGTGGGGACAGGGGAGGGGTGGTGGTGAGCTCCATGGGTAACAGCGCTTTTGAATCCTGATCTGATTCATGCCACAAGGCAAGGGCAGCATCATGGTATAAACCAACACTTCTGACCATGTTTCTGATTAAGAATTTAATTTCTCTTACCTGGGTTCAAAGGAGAGCCAGCCCAGGCTGTTTCCTCACCCCTGCTCTTCTTCTCTCCTGTGAACCTTCTCCTAGAGGAGACTCCTGCAGCATTGTGTGCAATCCTTTGTTTCCTCCTCTCTCCCAGTCTCTTGTCTCAGCACCCATCTTCTGGCAGTCTGCAGGGAGGGATGCTCCCTGGATGCAGTGGGACACAGTCTGAAAGATGCAAGTGTTTTTCAGTCAAAGCTAATTATTGTTGCATTGTAAGCAAAAGGTCGGATATTCTAGAAGGAAAACCAGAGCCATTTACACATTACTCCTACAGATGCCAACATTTAGACTTTCTAACTGCAAAGGCTGGTTTCTGTAGTCCTTGTTGGCACTATGCCTTCAAAGAAGGAAGAAAAGAAACCCAGCCCTAGACACATGTGTTTTGAGGGATGGATCATAGCGCTGAAGACTACTTCTGAGGCAAATTCTGGGACCCATGGAGCAGGAAGACTGTATTCAAGAGAGAAGGGAGTGTGTGTGTGTGTACATGCACAAAAATATGCATGAGTGTATGCATGTGCCTGAGCACGTGTGTATCTCATACATAACTGGACCTGGACCTGCTCCTTAAGACATACCTCGAAGCTCGTATTCAGGTTTAAGTAATCAAGATGGGACATGATGCCCCAAATTCTTTGTCCTGGAAAGGCATCCTGAGAGACAACCAGGAAGGTGAAAGACGTCTGCCACAAAGCTCTGGGGGTACAGGTGCTCAGACTCTCTGTGGAACTGTGGGAGAAGCAGAGGCCCCACTTCAAAGAAATATCACCCATGCCTTCCTGTCTGTCATTGCTTCTGGCTGGCCTTATGGTCAAGAAGGAAGCTGCCACCAAGAGACTCTACCTGCTTGTCATCTTCCACCTGTAGCCATTAGAAGTCAGGGCCCGTGAGAAACCGTATTTGCTACCAGGTCCTCATGAATATCTTGTGTGCACAGTGACTCAGGTGTTTTCTAGGTATATGGGAAAGATAATGGTGAAGACAAAGCATCCTCCATTGGTGGATCAAACAGAGAGTGAGTGTAGAACAGCATGGCCAGTTACTCCCCGGCACCAGCCATTCATTCTTCTTTGTATTATCTTCATCTAATCACCTTTTGTTTTTCTTTGACTCATGCACTCATCGGCTATGTCACGCTAGCTTTAGAGCTAAAAGAAAACAACTCCCTGTTTAACACTGAGTGAAGGAAGTGACTTATTCTGTTGAATGAGATCAAATTACTTGTTTCTCATCATTTTGAAACCAAGACCTCAGAAAGAAGTTCCTGCAAAGAAACATTAACATGACCATAGGGAAAACTACAGGAAAACCTGCCTAGGCACATAGGTTGCCCCAGGAGCTGCCTTAGCTGGGTGGCAGTCCCTGAAGGCCCTAGGGTCATGTGATCCTAGGGCAGCTATGATGGCCCCTACACCAAGCAGTCACACTCTTCAGCTCACACAGAAACTGATCTGTAGTTTCCATGTAGTCATCTTTCTGAGTCTTATGTGGTAAAGGATGGGTCGCTTTCGTGGGTCCGTGCAACAACTTCTAGAAAAAAAAAATGTCTGATTCTGAATTTTCTTAGCATGTGAGGAGGACTTGACAGCTTTCCATCTCAGATTAATATACAGTAAAACCAATGTGTGCAAGCACTGTGTGTGTGTGTAAAACACAAGTGGCAGCACAGCCATGACGAAGTGTGACAACTTTTTAACAGACTTCACCCAAGTAAACATTTATCTATTTTTTCATTGATTTTTTTATCTATCTTAGGAAAAATTTAACTAATCTTTCACTTAGGATCCTAATGAAGTTTGTATTTAATTAGAAATAGATTTTTAACAATAATTTGTGGGATATAGACAAATGTTACGGGAGTGGGTCATTTCCAGAGGATCTGACATTGTCCTCTGACCTTCCCAGACACCAGGCAAGCATTCAGTGAGCAGGCGTACCCACAGGCAAAATACCCATACACATAAAATAAAAATTTAAAAAACATTTAAATTTATTTTTTTTTAAGTTATGGAGGTTAGAAAGAAATGAAGAACTCTGGGAACTGCCGAGTCCTCCGCCTCATTCAGCAGCATTCAGCCCATGCTGGGGGTGGTCTGGCTGGGAAGTGTGGGGGGCAAGAAGCGTCACTTTCTAGGGTGGTGACAACTTAGTAGTTTAGAGTCAAATTGCATAGAGACCTCTGGGCACTCTGGGCACCCTGGCTGGGTTCTGGAGGAAGCCAGTGAAAGTCGAGGACACAATGTGCCGCAGCATCGGGCACAGATGTTGACAATGGTTGCTTCACCAGAGCCTCTCATGCAAAACCTGGTTTTTATGTAATTTGTAAAGCATGACACTAACAAAAAGCATCATTCATCTTCCAGTTATGGTTGGCTGTAAAATAGAATGAAGACTTCTTTTCCTTTGAAAAGTCAAATGTTTATCTTTCAATTCTTTAGTGTCTTTTCTCTTGGGCTTTTAAATTCAAATGCCCACCTACACTTCACCTCAGCTTTACAATTAAAATTCTAATTTAAAATAGGTAGAAAATTTGAGGTTTCATTTTTATACTGACTTGGATCAAACTGGTCCACCTCAGAAACATTTAAGAATTGAGCAACTTTTCCTTGCCCTGTGATATTTAGAAAACAGTCTACCTGATCAAAATTTGTTTACGCTTGCTAGTCCTGTTCATTTTAAGACATCTCTACAGAGTGAACCAGGAACATCTGGCACAAAACTATGTATTATTTGTATAGTTTGGTTTTGTTTGAAATTTTGAGACAGGGTCTCATTGTACCCCAGGCTAAACTCAACTGGTAGCAGTCCTCCTGCCTCGGTTTCCTCCAGCTGGGATTACAAACACTGGCTTCCAGACCAACCTTTAACTTGGTTTTGACAAATGAACAACAAAAAAAAATAAACATTGTTGCCCTCCAGCAATAAATAAATAAATAAATGAATAAATAAATAAATAAATAAATCGTAACCCCTTTTCTTTGAGCAGGTGAGATGGTTCAGTAGAATAAAACTCTTCGGATCCATCTCTGCACCAACACAAGGGTGGAAGCAAAGAGCAGCTTCGACTAAGTTTTCCTCTGACCTCACACATACACGCCCACCCACAGCTTTCTCTCTGTCTTTCTCTGTCTGCTGTCTGTCTGTCTCTGTCTATCTGTCGTCTGTTTGTCGTCTGTCTGTCTGCCTCTCTTACACACACACACACACACACACACACACACACACACACACACACACACTAAAATGAAAAGAAGAAAAAAAATTTTTCTTTCGTTCTGTTGAACGCCCCTGCCTAGGTCAGAACTGATGGTTTGTCATGTGTCAAGTGAGGGAATGGATGGACTGAGATGCTGTTAAATGTGCAAAGAAAACCAGCCTACAAACCACAATCCCAGAGAACATAAACAACAATGAGGACCCTAAGAGAGACTTACATAGATCTAATCTACATGGGAAGTAGAAAGTAGAAAAAGACAAGATCTCCTGAGTAAACTGGGAGCATGGGGACCTTGTGGGAGGGTTGAAGAGGTGAGGGGAGAGGTAGGGAGGGGAGCAGAGAAAAATGTAGAGCTCAATAAAAATCAATAAAAAAATGTCTTTTCGGACTTTGAGAGTGCAAGCTCTTTTCCTACTGTCTGCTTCCTGGCTCCCTGTGCTAACTGCAGAAACCATTGATGGAGACTGATCTATACAGAGCTCTGTGGGACACATCTTATAGGCCTCACCTCCATTGTTGGTCTGCAGGGGAGGTATGGCTCCCCGCAGCTCCAGAGAGACTGAGGCTCAGAGAAGGTAAACCATGCCCTCTAAATGGTGCAGCTCCCAGAGTAAAGGGCAGATGAAACAAAGTTTCTACCAACTCTGCTTTCTGCTACTTTTTGCCTTTCATAAACAAATATCATAAAGGAAATTCCAAGGCTATGGCACCCAGAATCATTTATTTTTCTAATGTGTCTCACACAACTAATATACTTCAGGTTCAGAATAGACTCCCTGGGAACAGACCCCATGTGGGCGGGAGTTTCTCAGACAAGCTCACACACACAGTGTGTAAACTTCAGGAGCACAGCAGGGGACAGCTCTCTGCCCTTAGACTCAGAAACTCTGAAGCCTGGAGGGGAGGGGTATGGTGGGCGCCTGGAACTTGTTCAGTTTGGGACTAGGTTAAAAGGAGTCAGAAAAAGACCTGGGCTGGGCTCACAAGCAGAAAGCTGGTGCCGAACATCCAGTGTACAGTAGCCAGGGAGAAAGGTAAGGGGATGGCATCGATTTGTGCACTTCGCCTCACTCTGCATTACCTGATGAGTGGCTGCCACCGCATTAGAGAGGTGAGAGCATGGGGACAGAAAGTGCCTCAGGTGAGCGTTCTTGAGAGTGAAGTTAACCAGGACCATCTCCCCTCTGTCTTGCTATTTTTAACATCTGGCATATATTTCAATCAAATCTTAAATACATATTCAGTGTAGGAAAAATGCATACTTCTATTTTTTTATGAAGAAAAATACATGTAATGTTTTGATGACATTTACAAAACACCATAGTTACTAAAATATTACCAACTTTGATGCAGCCGTTTCTTATCTTTCCAAATGATATTTTCTAGTTAGTGAGTTTCATACTTGCTGGGACAGATGTTTGTCAGACAGACACACACTTCTTATCTCAGGAGGTGGCTTCCTAGTTAAGTTTTGTCACTTCCCGTGACGTAAACTTTCTCATCAGGGCTGATTTCAGGCTTCCCGGGGTTTACCAGTTGGCTTACTTTGTTCCTGAATGTTTGATGGCTTTAGACAGAGTTGCTCTGCTTCTTTCCCATGAAGAAATGTGTTCCTTCTCACTGTTTCGTCCTCACAGCCCTCGGTTACTGTGGTGTTGCTTGTTTGCTTATTTTCTTCTATTTACCACTATAGCTCCTGAAAACACCCCTTTATAGGGTTAGGTGTGCAGCTTAGTGTAACACATTTGTCCAGTGCAGACAGGGCTCTGGATTTAATCCCCAGCACCACCAGGGAGCAGAAACAAAACCAGAAAGCCATACTACTTTTACCCTTAATTTTAATTAGTTCAGCCACACTTTTCAGCAGTGCCTTAATACACATCTGCCTTCTTCATCTTCCTACTTTGCTTCCCTCTCAGAGCCCCTGGCAGCTCCTTTATTTGACATACAAAACTGCTAATACATATCCACTGTGCACCAGTTAATTTTCCATCTTCTGTTGATAGCTTGATCTACTGCTTAAAACCCAATCAGCATAATTCTCGTTCTGGGATCATAAAATTTAGTAACATCCACACTGAAAACATGTCCTTCCTTGTGAAATACACAGGTTGGTATTTCTGCACAAAGTGATTACACCTGCGCGAGGAACACCCGTCTGAGGAGCTGAGAAAATTGAGCTCCCTCCTGAAGAGCCGCTGTTCCAGTTTCCACTCACCTCACGGTAGGGCACTTCTGCTCTTCTAGACCTCCATGGACACAGAGTTGTCTTAGGTCTGACACCATTCAGTGCACCTCTTGTGAGGTTCGCCCACACCGCTTCCTGTTACTGTAGTCCAGTCACTGTCAACCTAGTACTCTGCTTTACAAAAGTGTATCTTTATTCTCCATATTGATGTGCTAGCTGCCTGTACACACAATGTACCTGTATTTGGAGATAGTTTTTTTTTTTTAAAAAAAGAGGTTAATAAAATAAAGTGAAGTCATTTAGATGGATCCTAACTAGAATCCTAGAATCTTTATAAAATAAAGGGACACACACACACACACACACACACACACACACAGAGGAAGGAGAGAGAGAGAAAAACAGAGACAGAGAGAGACAGAGAGGGTCATGTGATGATAAAGAAGAAACAGCCATCTACAAGCCTAGAAGAGGGGTCTTAAAAGAAACTGAGAAAGTAAAGTAAATTTGCATGGATTAAACCACCCAGTCTGTGGTACAGACTACAGTACCAGTACTACAGTAGCTGGAGCAAGCAATCAAACAAGTGCAGATCTGGCATGACTACAAGCATTCCGGTATAGTCCTTCAATGAACATTTGCACAATTTCTAAGGTAAATACACCAGAACTGGACTGCTGTGTGAAGGAGTAGGTACTGTCCAGCACACGCAGACACTGCGCAAGCGGTACTAAAGCAGTTATATATGCTGACACATGCCCTCACTTAACCTCAGCTTCTCCTTCGTCCCAGCCTAGTCTCTCATCTGTTCTCAGACCAGCTCTTCTTCCCCTGACCCTCTCTACTCCTTTTGCCCGTGCACCTTTATATACCATCGTATAACTAGATCAGTCCTGCTTCTTAAGTCCAGACTTCCTCCACTGTCTCCCCCATGTATCCCTGTTTCATTAACCACCAAACCCTGTGTTCCCTATTCATCAAAGCTTACCTGTCTTGATTTAGCTAAGCCTCAGTAAATATGAATCAATGACATAAATTATTCATGGTAAATGAGATAGGCTTCTAAGTGCTGAAGGAATTATGCAACAGATAAGATCTGCAAAGGTTTAGAATGTACAATGAGGCATGTCTCCATCGTCATGATTCTCAGTCATGAACAATAGGTGGCTGGCCATGGTGTGAATGACATTGCTTTTGGACACATATGGAGAACACAGATTTTGCACTTCTCTTGGTTCCAAGTTTCCTCTTCCTACCAACCAATATTTTTATTTTCATACTTTATTTCAAACAGACATTTATTCAGATGTCCAAGAGACTTAAAACAGAGTGTTATTAACACCACCCAGAGAAAAAATCAAAGCCAAAGCAGGCAGTGTTGCTCAGATTTCTCACTGGTCCAGATACTCACCCTCCCAAATGTATGAGTCAGTCCATGGGATGAAGCAAACTGGCTTAGGCCAGTTTGTAACCCAGGCTACCTCTGACAATCCCTTAAAGTCTTCTGTGAAAAATCCCGTGCCCAGGTGGTCCCATGCCCCTGGATGAAAAGGACAAAGAAAATTTCTATTTTTTTTTTGTTTGTTTTTTGTTTTTTGAGATGGGGTTTCTCGGTAGCTTTGGAGCCTGTCCTGGAACTAGCTCTTGTAGACCAGGCTGGCCTCGAACTCAAGTTTTCTATGCAACAAACTCCTTGGGTGTTGAGGAACCGCATTAAAAATGTTGGGAGATAGCCTACTTTGTTGTTTTATTTCAGAACTACTGTGGTTGGAAGGTGCCCCTCTTTCCCTGGATGGATATGTTGAAATCTAAACCCCCGAGGAGATAGATTCAGAAGTGAAATCTATAGGTCCATGAAGGGCACGGAGCCCTGTATCCTGAGAAAAGACCTTGAGAAAACTAATATCTTGATTCCATTGTATGAAAACACAGCACGAAGCATCGCAGAGCAGGAAGGGAGTGGCAGCAGACACCAAAGCTGACTGTGTCTTGAGCTTGGATTTCTAATCCTCAGACTTGTGAAAAACACTTTTCTGTTGTTTATTAGCTATAAAATTTACAGCCCAGAGAGAGTAAGACCTTTCTCTTTCCCAGGCCAACTATCCACTTGAATACCATACACATTAAAAAAAAAAAAGAACAAAAACATACCTATCCCACATATATTAAGGGTAAAAGAAGCTTAACACAAAGAAGAACGTATGTGGAAGGAAATGACCAGATTCCTGTCTGGGTCCTCTCCTATGGACCCGGGAAGCACACCACTCGTACTAGTTGGTGTCTACAGGTTTCTATCTCCTCTTCAGCTCAAAAGGCCTGCTCAGTAATTAGTTGTGCATGGCTAAGATGGACATACAGATGTCCCATTCACTGTACCCCTGGGTTGGCTCGGTCCTGCCTTTAAAGACCTTTAATTGTGGTCTTAAAATTTTCCACCTCAACTTTTGGTCAACAGATCCTCCGGCTTCAACTCTTCTCAGATGAGGAGCGTGAGGAAGAAGAAAACGGCCTACCTGAGCTCTGCAAATATTTCTAGGGAACTCACACACAGGCTTAGTATCATCTACGGCACGGAGCTAAACCCTTTGTCAACACGAGGCTTCGCTCCAACTGCGCGCTGCTTGGCTCGCAATCAAAATGGCTTCATCGTGTTAGAAATCTCAAAGGCTTACAGCGTCAAACTTGGACGTTTACTGTACACATTCACAGGACTTATTCCACAGACTCATAATAAATCTTTATAACCACATATGGCTGGATTATAAATGTCAGCTGGGAAGAGCCATAAAAGCACAGCACAGAGAAAGGTGTCGGTGTGGGCCTTGGTGGAAGCGAATTCAACTTTATTAATTTACTTGTTTGATCGAACTGTGCTATTTCAGATGGTGGGGTGAAGTTAATTCATGAGACATAAGGTGGAGAGACTCATAAAACACTAAAGTCACTGCAAGAAAAATATCTCAGCGATTAGTCACTTTGCTCATGGGAGGTACCCCACTTCGAATGGAAACAACGGCACGAAGAACAGCCGGGCCATCGGGAATGGCGTCTTCAGGCCAGACAGGTGGAGCTGGCAGTAGTGGGACTCTTCTCATCCACTGTAGCTTTAATTCGTTCCCCTTGAAACAAGTAAAAATTTAAGTTGGGTCTTCATTTGCTTAGAAACATAGGAAACAATAATGAAAGCAGAAGAATGGGTGTGCCCTTGAATTTCCTCAGAGACCCCAAACGTTACCACCGGGAGCATGCCACCTGCCTGTTTTCTGATACTTGTGGTTCTGGATGATGCTATCTGTCTGGCAGTAGGACACATGAGGCCTGTCAAGATGTCTCAGTGGGGCATGTGCTTCCTCTACCCAACCCTCTGCTGTACACTGGCTTATTGCCAGTGGACAGTGGGAATCGTGACCTCTCAGAGCCTGCCCCCCCCCACAACATGTATGCACACACACACAATACACACACTCCTCAAACCAAAGAACTTATTTTATTTTAAAAATCTTGTTTGCAAACTCTGTCAGTGCTAAATTATATGCTCAATTATGCCTTCTCTTTTGGAGGTAAAGAGAGGCGCATTTGGTATGGACTTCTATAAACAACAGTCACTCCACCTTTCTGCAACGTTTTAAAACAACACTTTTAATTGTTAAGAGCATGTCCAGGAGAGGAGAGAAGAAAAGCCTCAAGTACCAAGTAGTCTAGCTTTCAAATGACGCACTAACGATTCAAAATCTTCAATTCGCTTTCACTTTCCAGCGTTCGCCTGCTAGAGTGCTGTCACTGAGGTTCTTAGGTTGACTTTTCATCCTTTCCTCTCAGGCACAGCGCAGCTACTTTTCTAGGGTGGATTTCAGCAGAGTAGCAACGGGGACTCAGGGTCTGGGGGCAGCAGGACTAAAATGTGGCTTTAGGAGCCAAATTTGCAATTTTGAAGTTTCAAAATTACATTAACCGCAGATCCAATGAATGTTGAAGACATTCCATTTTTCTTCTTTTCTATTTTTATTTTAAAATTAATTTCTCAAATGGATAAACACTATAAATTTTTTAGAAGTATTTTCCTAATAGTGTGTGGAAGTTTTCAAAAACTTATATTGCCCATAAAGTATGTAATCACCTAGAACCTTAAAATTCTTTAAATATTAAATATATGTATATATATCATATACATGTATATTTTAACATATGCGTGTCTTTAGTTATAGCATATTTTGGTGCATAAGTATAAAAATCTAGAAGTTGATTTCTCAAAAATATGTATTCTTAGAGAGAGTCTAAGGACATTAAATGTTTTTCCTTCCTTTACACAAAGGGAAAACATACTCTTTCAATTTAGAGAGTATCTAACAGTATTTTTAAAGGAAAAACTGCCTGGGGGTAGCTACAGGCTAATTACATGTAATACACACATATATTACATGCATACATATATAATATATATATAGCTTTAGGAGGAAATTTCAATTCAGCAATGTTGGGTATGTGATAGTGCAGCTCCTATTTCTTTCACAGAGCTGCCAGGGAGGCGGCACAGGGATGGCTTTGACTGCAGTCTGTTCTCTGAGAAGGATTATTGAAAATTAAACCAACTATCCAAACAGTATTCTGTGCATTGTGCCATGTTGGGATGGTTCTGTTGAGAGTGACACAAAACCAAAGTCTTGGCACTGGGCATGCAGCTCCGTGGTATAGCATTTATCTACTATACTCAAAGCCCTAGATTCTAGCCCCAGAGCAGGAAGAGGGGAAGAAAAAGACAGAAAGAATGAAAACAGAGAGAAAAAAGCAGTAGTACAAGCATTCAATTAAGAACACTATGCACTAAACTGAGTCTTATTTTACTTTTAGATTAAATTTCATTATTGGATTTTCATTAAGACAAAATTATTAAGAGCATCCCTCTGTCTTTGGAGCCCTAAAATTATGAATGAGCATTATGGTTCACAGGCTGATGCATTATGGTTCACAAGTTGATCGACTAACTTCCCCATATAAAATTCGTGAAGACGGCATGTATCATGAAGCACAGAGAATCGTTACAAATTGTACATGTGCTGTGTTTCCACATAGGTTGCCAAAAGCAATTTAACCTTCAAGCACTATCAGGGAGATAGCTTTTAGGTCTTTTTGTTTCGTTTATAATCATGCATGTATGTCTCTGTGGAGGTGCGGGTACCTGATCGCAGGTGTCCTTGGAGGCCAGCAGCATCCCTCTGAAACTGCAGTTGTAGGAGGTGGTGGGTCACCAGACACAGGTGTTGGGAAGTGAACTTGGCTTTTCTTCTCAGTCATCTCTCCACCCTTAATGCTGCTGTTTTTAAGCTGACCTAACTATGGCTTTAATTCACAAATTTTCTTAGACATTAAATACTTTTTGTTTACCATTTCACCACCATTGAGTTCTACCACCTTCTTTCCTGCAGGATTTGATGGCGCACCTTCTCCACTCAAGACTGCCAGGGCTTCAAGAGGTAGAGTGAGGCCCAGGAGGACAGCAGTTCATGTTCAAATAGCAGGAGCTAAACAAAGACTGAGCCACTGACCACAGGATCCATATCTCTACAATACTGTGAGACCAAAGAACATTCTACTCAGACTTAGAATTTTCCTGAATGTTTTTTAGAAAGGGTATAGGAACTGGAATAACATGACACTCGGTAACTTTCTTATTTGGGGATATAAGATATAATTAAACTGAAGTCATCTGGGGGATTAGTGTAGGGTAAGGGGACTCTTACCTGGCATGTGCCAGGTTCAACACCCCCCCAATACCATGAATGAATGAACAAACAGTAAATAATTAAAACAAAAGAAAAGAAACAGAAGACTTTATTGACAGAGTTCTTCTCCATGCATCTTAGAACCAATATCCGTCTGCTTCTGGGAAATCCCTGCTGGCATCAGGTCAGGTCCGAGAGACCATTCTAGAATTAGAAATACAGGTACTTCTTTCAAAGTTGTGTTCAAGCAAAGCTTTATTTTCTTTTGGGCTCCACATCTCTCCTTCATGTCAAGGACTTTGGAAACCATTTTCTCTAAATCAACATCTTGTTTTAATGTCTCCATTCAGACAAGAATAAATTGTCAAACAAAGTACCATTGGAATTGTAGCAAAATCCTGGTGATTCTGGAGGAAAACAAGGGATCAGGAAAGAGCCCCCACCAGCTGGAGTGTTTATGACCCCCCCATCAGCTCTGTGCATATATATAGCTTTTGGTTTTCTTTCCAGGAAAATACAATTTAAATGTATTTTAAGAATACATTTCTAGGCAAAGAAATACCTGCTTGCTGACTGATTTAGTGCAAAAGTTTGAACATGTTTTCAACCCTAGCTCTAAATTAATCAGAGGCTGAGAAGAGGGAGAGAATTCAGAATTTGCAGCAGCCGGTTTTATAGTCAGTCAGAGACCAGGCTTTTGCCCCAGTGTCAGTTAAATTTTTTTTTCTGTAGATCAAGGAATGTTTATTAAGTTTGAGCCCTCTCTGAATAACTACATGCTCTCTGCTCAGAAACCAGCCCAGTTGGAGGGAGACTCCTCAAGGTAGCCCGGTACACAATGCATGATCAAAGCACACAACCCTTCCAGGCCCGAGCTTGCTGGAACGGGCTCAGTCTCACACACACTTTTGTGTCTGTGGCCGAGGCCTTCAGTGCAAGGAGTGGAGGGCGAAGACTCCAGAAAACAGAAAACATGGAAAGCAGGAGTTGGGCTTTTTGTAAGACAGATGAGAAGCCCGCCATGAAGGGCCCCGTAGGGAAAACACCACCCATCTGCAGGTTCAGAATTGAGTCCTCAGAACCAAACCAGGGAGCAAGTAGGTCCCAAATAGGCATGTCATAGTCACTTGACTGAAATGACTTGGTGATGGCAATTGAATATTTTTTAAAATTCAAATTACTTTTAAACAGATACCTGAATATGTAAAGTTTGTATTTATAGGGTCCCATCTGGGCCATACATATGCATGGTGTGTCTTGCTCAAATTGGTGAGAGCATATCCATCCCCGCAAATATTAATCATTTCTTTGTGATGAAAACACCCAAAATTCTTTCTTCTAGCTTTTGAGTCTATATAGAACATTATTAATAATTACAGTCACCCTGCTGTTCCATAGCCAGGTTTATTTTCACATGGGTTTGTGGATTTGCCTATTCATTTACTTAGGAATAAAAACTGGGCCCGGATGCACCCCTTAAAAACATGCAGAACATAAAAATAAAAATAAAACACACAGTCTTCATCCCCAAAGGAAACCTCTAAATTAGAAGGTGAGAGTTGATAGAAAAGAAAGAGAATGAACAAATACAGTGACCTCCCAGGAGCTTTCTGCTGACAGCACTGAGAGATGCATCTGGGCCCTACTGTAGGAAGATGGGCACGGAGTTTTAGGCACTTGCTGGAACACAGAGGGTGGCTCCCTATGGTGGGACACAGGCTCCTGATCTAGAATTTGAGGTCACCTAAAAGGTCAATAGAACCCTGCAACTCAAAGTGGGTCCGTGCCCTCTGATACTCTCTGTGGAGCTTCCAATGGCCATGATTATGATGGCTGGATCTTGGGTACTGCCTGAACAGAAGGATATTTGAAAGCTATCTCTAACCCTAATACAAGGAAGGATTTGAGGCACACCTTAGGAGAAAGCTACTATTAGCGGTGACAACATCAATTATTTATTTCCACTTCATTTTTCTTGCACTTTCTCTAGGAGAGAGAGAGAGAGAGAGAGAGAGAGAGAGAGAGAGAGAGAGAGGGATCAACTTTCTATGCTTTTTATAGGTATACTGAAAGGATTTAACAAGGTTTAAAAGCGCTTTAAATGCTTCCTGGATTGGAAAAAACTCTGCTCAAATAATTTACTATATAACCTTTTGTCTTCCCAGACTGGAACCCTGGCCTCTCCCCTCTATTGGCCTGGTTTGTAAGCAGCATTTCTAGCTATTCTTCAGATCACTTACGGAAAGAATATGCAGATGTGTGTAAGTGGGTGTCAAAATATAAATCTCCAGCTCTGAACTGGCACCCAGCTCACAGTAGAAAACAAAACATTTGCTTTGTCAACTAACGAGCAGCCCCGACTGAGAAACCCCTTCCTCGCCGAGCTCACCAAGTGCAGAGTGAGCATACACAGATGTTGGAAACCTCAGCCAGACTTGTGATTTAGCTGAACCAGGCCTGGCTGCCGGCCACAGGGTTGTATCAGTGAGGAATAGAAAGACAGGCTGCCAATCCCACCACTGTGTAGACAGAAAATAACTGATTTGTTCAATGGAAGGTTACGTTTGGAAACATTCTGCTAAGTTGGCTGCCACGCAGGA
Source organism: Ondatra zibethicus (assembly GCA_004026605.1). Lineage (NCBI taxonomy): Eukaryota > Metazoa > Chordata > Mammalia > Rodentia > Cricetidae > Ondatra > Ondatra zibethicus. The sequence goes on from PVIU01001672.1 coordinate 156,887, forward strand.
GGACCTGGCTCCGGCCAGCAGGGTACAGGAGGTTCACAGGTGCTGACTGTCCTAGGAGGGCTCCTCGCGGAAGATGTGACGTGTGTTCTGCACGCTGGAAGCTCCTGCGTCTGGTGCTGAAAGCTCCTGTCCTGAGACCTGTCAGCTCCACATCTACTTGCCTTACAGGATTTGGGGCACAGGTCCACGACCACCTACTGACTTTGAGGATTTTCAGCCACACAGCTGAATTAAAAAAAAAAAAAAGGCGCACGTAAGGCATGAGTTAGCAGGGCGTGAAAAGAGCAGGCTGTGAGTGCGGAAGAAAACACGGCCTGAAAAAAAAATGGGGGAAGGATTTTTGATATGCTGAGAGACAAGTGCTAGGGAAACTGAGAGAAGAAAATTTTCCTTGCAGTTTGCTATTCACAGAAGAGCATGGATGCTTTTTTTTTCTTCCAGCAGTCTTCAGCCCAGACCGAGAAATAACAACAGGAAATGCCGACAGATTATGTTTTCAAATGCACACATCAGCATTAGAAATTTCATCAAAGCATTCCAATGAAACTGTGCCCACATCCTTTCTTACTGTGCAACCCAGGTACCAGGAACAGACTTCACCTGTTTCCAGCACAGGAGAGAGCTACCGAATGGCAGGGCAGTTCTATGGGTAGCACCGTTTCTCTTAGTTTTGCCTTCTTGCTTTTCTTAATGTATCTGTAAAGAAGAAATGTCATACCAATTTTCCTTTGATAAACATTGGACTAAAACAGAGGGGATTTTTATTTTAATAGGAATGTCAAAATAAGTATACATATTAATGTTGCATATACTGATTTGTGCATATTTTGTAGTCAATTATTGTTTAATAATAATTTGTATTTGATTATTATCATTCGTTGACAAATCAAATAGAGTCTCAAAAAAATGACTGGAGCATTAAAAAGTTATTTTAAAGCAGCTTCTTTTTAAAGCATTGGAATGTGTATGCCTGAGAATTTTTTTTTAAGATATGAGAGTTTTCTAATCACTGGCTTGAGGAAAATGGGTGTAAAATTCTATAAAATTTTGCTGCTTTTTTCTACTTGTTTTCTTCTTATTAAAATTATAAACTTTGAAAAATAAATTCCAACGCTCTATTAAAATCGAAAGATTCAAACCCAAATAGATGTTGTTTCTCTGGGATGGTTTAGAACCAGAAAATAAAAGGAACCCAGTAGCTCTGACCAGACTGGGGCTGTCCCTGCTGTCTGGGGCTTAACTAACCTCTCATCGTGGCAAGGGCACCAGGAGATGAAAAAGGTCCTCTCTTCCCAATTCACACCGCACCTACCTACACCTGGGAATTTAAATGAGACACTTACAAAGGGAAGTGAAACAGCTTCTGTATAATTTAAACCAGAGATGCGAGTCTGTGAAAAGCTGTCTACACATGCAGTAAAATCAAACAGAAAGTATGCTCGCAGGCAGCTGGGAAGTTGAACAATTTTAAACTTCTGTATTTACATTAGCACACTGTTTATTTTCCTTTTTATTAGAAAACTGAAATGACAAGTTAGAATCTGGAAAGTATGAAAAGTAGTTAAAACAAAGAAATGGGGAATTGCTGACAATATTCCCATCAAGGAACTACTGTGGCTCTTGATATATATGTAGCTCTCTATGTAGAGAGATGAACGCATAATCAGGCTATCGGGGCATTTTGAACCTAGTTTTGGTTTTGTTTTATCCTTTGTTCTAATTATAAATGTGGTTTATCTTGACGGTAGAGGAGCTCAAACACCGTAGGAATCAAACACAAGAAGGCATGTCCCGTGATCCAGCTCCCCCCATAGCCTTTGGTGGAGGTGTGCTGCAGAGTCTGACAGTTACTACCCTCTGTCTCAGACACGCTACACTCTGGAGCTTCAGTCTTGGAAGCTCTCAGAGACAGAGAGAGAGAGAGAGAGAGAGAGAGAGAGAGAGAGAAAGAGAGAGAGAGAGAGAGAGAGTTATTTGGAAATACCAGGTTAATGGTGGCATAACTAATCAAAACCCTTTTCCTGCTGAGTTGGTTTTTGTTGTTAGGTCACTAAAGCTTGTTTCTGGGAGGACCCTTTCATCTCTCGCCTTGGTGTTGGTGCTTTTCCTGGAAACCATTCTTGAAGGGAATCACAAGACACACATTTTTCATCAACTGGATAAGTATCCCAGCACAGGATACAAGCACCATCTATGCTGATCATATATACTTTATTTCCATGCTAGCTGTTCAGCGATCCTGTGGTTAGCTTGAAACCTTTCCGATATCTCAGATGACTAATCCGCACGTGGCTTGTTTCAGAAGTTGCACAGTGAGAAAGCCTTCCACCAACATGGGGGCAGTTGCTATTTCAGGTGTATGTCTATATTTTAATTTTAAAAAAATAGTTTTAACTCTTTCCATTTAACTATATAATCCAGATCCAGATAAAAATCTAATATACTAAAATCCACACTGTAAGGACTTTGTTGTTGTTTTTGTTTGTTTGTTTCCAAAAGTCACTAAGTAACTTTTAAACAATATTATGTGTCTTGCTGGTAGTGGTTCTTTCAATGCATGCGGTGCAGGCCACCACTCCTGGCCCCCTCACCCAGCACTGATCACCCACCCACACTAGCCTGCTTTCCTTTCTGTAGCTTTTGGTACAGTACGTAAACAGATGAGGTCTGGAGTGACGGCAGTGTCTTTGGGTTGGCTGACTGTGTGACATGGTGAGAACCTCTCTGGCTTCTGCCTGAGGAGAGCAGATATACAGAGTGCCTGTGTAAGATTGTCCTGAGAGAAATAGGATCACTGTTTCCAAAGACAATTGTTGCAGACGGGTCGGTAACAAGCAGTGGCTCCTGTCCCCACCGTCGCTCCTATTCCATTTCAAGTCCGCTAAGAGCCACACACACTCAATGTGCTTTTAAATCCCTGACTATTTTTACCAGTAGCTTCCAGAAATTTCTCTTTGATGCTTAAAAGCAAAATTTCTTCAAGATTCTGGTTACAGGTATTAAATTAATGCATTTGTTTCAGAAACACTGACCACACCCCATTTTTCTATTACCATTTGGTGTGGTTTCCTCATTATTAAGATTTGGTGGTAGCTAGGAGAATTTTGTGTTTTAATGCTTTGCTTTTGCATATCTATCCTTGAAGGTCCTCCCTTGTCCTATGAGGGGCGTAGAGTGGTTGGAAGGCTTTTATCTTTTCTTTTTCTTATTTTTCATTCACATGTTTCTCATATTTTTGAATAAATTTGTACTTGTATTTGAAAAGCTATTTGATTTTACCATCAATTCCGAAGTTTGGGCTGATTTTCCTGAAGAATCACTTCTATCCCCTACAGATGGCAATGGCTGCAGCCCTTTATGGAGCAACTTTAAGATAAAGACCTGCAGCAGAAGGGGAAGTGTCGGAAGCCATCGCGGACAGTGGGTGTTGATAGAAACCTTTCTTCACATCCACTGACTAAACTCCATCTTCTGACCCCGATGCCTCAGTTTCTCCACTGCATCTGCAGCCATTTCCTTCCCTTCCAACTTTTGATCACTTGACATCTTCCTTATGTTAGGAGTTTCTCCTCTGTCCCTTATTTGGTCTGTTGTTCTACGGTGTGTCTGAAACTGCTGGCGGTTCTTCTATCTTCTGGAAGACTAAATAGCAGCCTGACCATATGCTGGAGCTGAAAACTCCCTTCAAAGCGCTCAGGTCAAAGTTGAAGGCTGAAAGAAAGACTTGAGATTTGGTTGTAGTTTGGAAAATTAAGAATTTTTGTCATTTTCCAAAGGTACTCAGTGCAGGAAATTCTAAGGAAGAAATATTTGAGCACAGCAATCTTAAGGAGCCTCGTGCATAAGCCGCAATGAATTGGCAAGGGACTTGCATTCACGGCATGACCACAGCTTAAAATTCTAGAGTCTAAAATCTAGACAATGCCAATGGTTGACTACTGTGCTATTTAGAGATTTCTTCTCTTCCTTTCTACCAATTCTTTCTGGAAACAAAATGAGCAAAATGGATTTGAGCTTTGTGGTCTTAGACTGAGGACATATGCAGGCATCTTCATGGTTTGCTACTAGCACCCTCATTTCATTGGAGAAAAGGATTATGCAGCAGTCTACAGAGAGACTCAGACTCACTCAGATCTCTCTCCCCAGTTATTGACAGCGTGTCAGTCTATCCATCAAGATTATAAGACAGAAATGAAAGATAGTTTGATGAAGCTGAGAGACAGACCTAACAATACTCTTAGGACCAAATTTTATGTTTGAGACTAGAAGTATATTCTTAAATGAAAAGATGCATTGTTATCACTATTAGGGATAATGTTGCCATGAGTATAAATATGTAAGTATTTGTTTGAATCTTCTTTTCAGTTCTCTTAGGTGTATGCCAAGAAGGGGGATTGCTGGGTCACATGGTAATTCTGTATCTAATTTTCTGAAGAATAATTGTACCATGTTTGACATAAGACATACAATCTTACATTTCTTGCCAGGGGACTTATTTTAAAATTAGGGGCAACTGGCAGATGTTGAGGCTGAGGAGGGAGAAGGAGCTATAGCTTTGCAGGGCCAGATAAGGGAATCTGGTCATTATCTCAAAGACACCCACCATAGCAGTCGGGAAGCAGGGACAGCTGAACTCCCAGGCTTCCACTTGAACTAGTTGAATGATTCCTGGAAAGGTGTGTGTGTGTGTGTAATACACACACACACGTGCACGCATTCTGTGCACTTCTGTATCTATCTTTGTAAAATGGAAACACTCATAGGTTTCATAGAACCTTTTGTAAGAGTAAAAGTAAGTTAATGTGAGTTAATGTGTGTAAAACCCTGGGAATAGTGCTTAGGACAGCATTAGAACCATGCAAGTACAGCTTAAACCTTCTAGAGATGTCACTGTATACTAAGGAGGCATGGTGACAGGTCAGAGTGGCAAAATTAGAGGGGAAAGAGAAGCTTATGTGATTCTCTGTCTTAACCAAACTAGACTAGCAGGTGTATGCCTGAAACAGACAATGTCCTGATTTCTAATAGTGCTGTTTTCCACAGCAAGAAGAAATGAATGAACAATGTAGGAAAGAGACAAATACATAGGGCTTTCTTTTCTTGGATACTTTCCCATCTATGTTTGTTGTGGTATTAGTCATAGCACCCAAATCATCGACTCAGCCGAAGTGTTCATCAACAGTGTGGAAAAAGGAAATGTGGCATATAAACACACTGGAGTTTTGTTCGGTTATCCAGAACAAAACTACAGGAAAATAGATGGGACTGGGGTCATCTTGTTAAGGGAATACATATATGACAGGGAAGTAGAGGAACTGCTAGACAGAGGAAGAGGACAACCCTCGGGGACAGGATAGGACAATGGGAGTGACGGTAGTCAAGGTACATGATACACTTGTAAGGAGGGGTCACAGTGGGCCATCGTCTTGTATAGTAAATTTTGGCAGTATTTTAAAGCCTGCTTCTCTTTACTTTTTTTTTTTTTGATAATTGTGAAAATCCAAAAGAAATATTTGGGAATGGGAAGGATATCATTAAATGTGGAAATATATGCTTTGTATAAAGTGTCCTACATAAAATAAATCTTTCTTTACTGAATAAAAATAGATTCTTCATTCAATTACTATTTCAACCATGAAGTGGCTTTTAAAAATACATATGTGTCTCTTTTTCCCCCCAATTTTGAGGTGGCAATTACATCTATCACAATTAAACCATAAATCTAACTAACTCAGTAGCAAGAACAACAAAAACAAATCAAATTTAAAATCCAGAACAATGCCTAAATGGCCTCAAGCTCATTAACAGTCAGTATCACAGTCACTATGATGGCACAAACCAAAGCCATCATGAGATTGTCTATCAAGATGGAAAGATGGCTCAGTGACTGCTCTTCTAGAGGACCTGGGTTCAATTCCCAGTACCCAAATGGTTGCTTATAACTGTCCAAGACCCACTCCCAGGTGACTGGCCACCCTCTTCTGACTTCTGAGGGAACCAGACACACATGGTGCGGAAACATGTGTAGGCAAAACGTCCATACATACAAAATAAGTTTTTTAAGCTCAGAGGAAATAATAAGTGATGAATATTGATGTGGAGAAACTGGAATCTCATTTGTATTATTGATAGGAATGTAAAATGGCAAAGCTTCTGTGTAAACTATAGTGGCTCCTCACAAAAGAATTCATCATCTAGTCTGCTTTTGCTATATGCCTAAGACAATCAAAAGCAAGAACCAGACCATACGACTATAGCCATAACATAACAGCCTTATTCATTATGGTCCAAAGGTGGAAGCAATCCAAGTTTCTATTGAAAGATAAATGATTACATGGAGTAAAACAATGGGTTATTGTTCAGCCATAAAAAGAAAGACGACTCTGACACATGGAACAGCATGGCTGAACCCTAGGAACATATGCCAAGTGAAATAAGCCCTTTGCAAAAGAACAAATACTGAATGATTCCATTCCTGTGAGGTACCTTGCAGCCAAACTCAGAGAAACAGAAAGTAAAATGGTGGTTGCCAGTGAGGATGGAGGGAGGACTGGAGAGCTATTGCCCCTCAACCTGGCCTTTAATTTAAGAAGGCAAAGACGTTCTGAATGTGGGGTGGTGACACAAAACTGTGACTGTGCTTAACCCCTACCGAACTGCACATTCAAACACGAGGGAAGCCCTTAAATCTGTGTTGGGTATATTTTACCATACTAAGAAAATATGTTCTGTATTCTGACACATCCCAGCTGCCACCTGCCTGGCTGACTTTCTAGTAAATGTCCTCCACCTTCCTGTGGGCCTTGATATGACAACTTTCCTATTGGAGAGAAAAACATTAGGCGCCGGAGTGTGATACTGAGAAATGCTTTAGCAGAGGAGAGCTCTGTGAGGGCTGAACCCATCCGCAGTTTGCTCTTGATATGCCACGACTTTGCGGATGAATCCATCTGCCCCCAGAACAGTCTGCTTTGGAGCCATGGCTAACGTGTGTAACATTTACAACCCCCTTGGACCACGTGTTCACATTCTGCCCTTGGTATTCTATGTTTGGGAGGGTGAGAAGGTGGGAGTAAAATATGCCAAAATACAAACAAAGAGGAACTAGAAATTACAGGGACTCTTGGTGCACTTTAAGGAGAATGTAAATAAACAGAGCCAAGATGAATGGAGCTGCCTAGCTTACTCACCCTGACTCAAAGCATGCCCATTTCGGAACACTTCCTCCACTCTTTAATTCATTTCAAAGTTGTCAAAAACATGTTTATGGTTCTCTTTGTAAGAAAAGCAGTATTTTCACAGGCGAATTTTTCTTCTTAAAACATTAAAATGGGCTGCTTCAGTTGAACTTGAAATCCAGACTTGACTTAAATTTTACCCCAATGAGCAATTGCAGGTCCATTTCCTTCTCTGGCATAGCAAAGAAATCTTGGAAGGTCAGAGCTAGCAGGGATCTTTAGGGAAATGCCCTGTCCCCGCCTCTAGCCCCAGAAAGGACCAAAAGAGACTTTCCCTCCATGTCACCTCTTAAAACACCACATTTTCCTGTCATGAAAAGCAGAGGAGTCCTAGTGGGGGCTTCAGAAACCCCACTTCATGCTTTGAAATACAGGAACTTCCCATGGAATACAAAAGTCCAACCCTGTCCTTTGGACTTTTATAGGCAAGAAAAAGAGTGCTAGTTTAGGCTGAACAGGTGCTCTGAGGTACAGCGATACCCTGGCAATGCAGGGGGACTGAAGCAGGGTGGCACCGGCTCACACGAGTAAACACAGATGGAACACCAGCTGTCAGGTTTTCCGAGTTTCTGCTATGGGGAGAGGCAGGTTTTTGGAGAAGGGTGGGGACTAGGAAAATTTTAATTCAGTAATACAAACAGTTATTTAGAAACTAGACAGCTGCATTCACCCCAAACAGGGGGGAAAGGCAGTTTCTCCTGAAATCTGTTCATTGACTAAAATCAACGTCTTCTCTCTTTCTTAGCCCTATTGTCCAACTTCCAGTTTGACTAAAGAGAGCTTATGGAAATGACCTTTTCAAAGCTAATGACATCTGTTATCATTATCTAGCTAACATTCTGGGTCAGACTTTGTGTTAAGCCCATTTTGTATTTCAATCAATCCCCATAACAGCTCTACAATGAAGCTATAAATGCACTGCCAGCGCTATCAACAAGGAAGTTAAGTGCTGAAGAATGTACAAGAATTTCTCACATCTCTTCGGTGGAGAGCTAAGATTTAGGTCCAAGCTTGTCAGATCCCCAAAGCATTTTTCTGACCAACAAGTTCTACCACCAATTAATATTCAAGTATGTGATGTAGTATAAATCCACAGCTGTTGCATGTTGTGAAGACTGTGATATTTGTAACTTGAATGCTCTCTGGCTTTAAGGAGACAAGGTAGAGCCGGGCAGTGGTGGCACACGCCTTTAATCCTGGCACTTGGGAGGAAGAAGCAGGTGGATCTCTATGAGTTCGAGGCCATCCTGGTCTATAAGAGCTAGTTCCAGGACAGCTAGGGCTGTTACACAGAGAAGCCCTGTCTCAGAAAGACAAAAAAGGAAAAAAAGAGAGAGTGAGAGAGACAAGATGGGGCTTAAACAAAAATTAGTATAAGCATTTTCTTTTAGAGACAGTGTTTCAAAGAACACCGAAGTGTACAGCCAGCTAACCGGGAGCTCTACAGTGGCCATTAGCATACCAAATGTCTTGGGAAATGTTGCACCTGAGAGGGTGTGTCATATATGAATAAATAAACTTTTGCTACGATGATGTTGCTGTACTGTCCCTGCCCTCACCCAGATATTCTTGTCTGAGGACTATGTATTTGTCACAAGCCAGCTGCACTGGTTCACCTGGAAACCACAGGGATACTTAGATCTCATGGGTGTGTTTGTCTTTTCTGGGACCCACATGGAAGGGGCCATGCTTCCCTATAGATGGATGGCTCTGCTTAACAATGGTGGGAGAAAGTGCAGGGGGGAGGGCTCAGCAAATTTCTTGTTAGACTTGGATTTAAGTCCTCTGTGTGTGCCCACTCATCCCATTGAGCACAGCAAGACACATGACCAAGCCTCAAGCTATAACTAGGAAATGGCTCCTCTTACTCGGGGAGCTAAAATAATGGATATTTACATTCGATAGCAAAGGTGCATACTCTGAGACTTCTCTGACTTATTCAAACCTACATTGCCCTTCTAAATTTAAAAGATTAATTTGGTTTCTCCAAATCTCTTAATGTTCAGTATGCAAGTAGTTTCCTGAGCTAAATTATAGATAGGTTTGCCTAGATGATGCAATATAATCCCCTTTTGTAAAGTAGTGACTATGGTTTAATTAATAGGAAAGTATAACAGCTCTGATGGGCTTCTTCCAGGGAATATATTTAAAAGTCAATAATACTGAGTTCAGAAAGACTCTTTGAAAAAATATTGAGTTATTAATCAAAATTTTTATCTTTTTGTATCTATTTTTATACCTATTCTCAAAATAACCTTTGGATCAGCTGTTGAAACTCAGAGGTTACAAATTGAAACCTGAATCTCATAGATACTGCTTGGAGATGTTTCCCATGTTAGAGCAGGGTACCGAGTTCAAAGCCCCTCATTCTATTTCCCTGTGATTCAGTAAACCACGACATAAATTTCACCATCATGAAATCAGCTGCCCTTTTAGTTAGTTTAAGATGCACAAAGCCAGCCCTGTCCTAGATTTGATTCTAAAACTCCTTCAAATATATACTAAGCAGACATAGGGCTCAGTAAGGAGAAGATAGAGAGATAGCTGAATGGTTGTTAATGTGAGGACTGTTACTTTGAAAACATTTATTAAACCATACTGTTTAAGTCAATCTTACTTGAAAAGCTTCAGATTTTAGAATATTTGCAGAGAAATAATGAGGTACCAAGTCTAAGCACAAAATCCATTTCCTTGCCATATACACCTTATTCAAATATCCTGCAGATAATTTTGCATACAGTACTGTAGTGTGTGTGTGTGTTTGAATTAAACCTAGTACATAAGGTGGAATTTTTCATTTGCACACTATCAGTGCTCAAAACTTCCAGATTTTGGAATACTCTGGATTTGGTATGTTCAGATTAGCAATGCTTATCTTGTACTGGGAGCAAAGAACTCCTGTTAGATTTGTTCCCAGGATCAGACTGCTGTCTAAACAATGACACTGGGCTTTTATTCCCCCAAAGTCTATAGTCACCCATGAAATACTGGTGAAAGTTTCTATTTTTCTGTTCACAGTGGGCAGAAAAGCATTTCTATGTTTCCACCCGTGGCTGAAAAATGTATGGATTTCTAAATATTAACTCTGTGGGTCTTGTCCTTACTGAGGTTGTAGCAAAGAGGAAATGGTGATTGTTTCCAAAGAATAAATACGAAAAGAAATCAAGCTGCAAAAAGCAGTGTTGAAGAAGGGATAAGAACTTCCTGCCCTGCAAACTGGTGGGGTCACATGTCCCTCTGGTTGACTTGCATTCTGCATTTTAGCAATGCTGGGAAAGAATCTTTGCTAATGGCTTTCATTTTGTCATTTTCTGTTTTGGAATCTAAGGAAATAAACAAAGCTGGAGGTGGGGAACTCAACGAAGTATGAGAAAGAGAACAGCAAGAACAGAACAGAGAACTGCTAGAAGAAAAATCATCTTGGAGCTCATAAATAGGCAGAAACAGGAGGGCTAAGCGAAGCATGGAGTAATCTATCATTTACGTTAAGCCCCAAGCATGAAGTTTAGAATAGAGTGGGCACTGAGATGACTCCATAACCATACTTCTTACAGCCTTGGTGTTCGTGGATTCATCTATTCAGATTTGGGGGTTATCTTGCAAATGAAATTACTGCAAGTATGTTTACATCGTTGGTGGGCTAAGTTATATTGTTACCAGAAGAATGAAAATGATAGAAAGATGTTTTATGTTGCTCCACAGGAAATATTTAAAAGTTAAAATTGGTCATTTTTAAAAGTCAGGAATGAGACTTGAAAATTCTGATCGGAGTTTTCTTGGGGCCTTTAGTCTTTCTCCATATGAATCCCTCTGTGGGTCTTGGGCCTTTTGCCTCAGGTATTTAAGGAATCTTTTGTTAGGTGCACATATATTTATGATTATTATATCTTCATGATGGATTGACTTTTACAATGTGTGTTTTCCCTCTTTGTTTCTTGTTCTAATGTTTGATGTTCTGAATGATTTGTTTTCTATCCAAAGATTCTATCTATCCTAAGATAACCTGCCAGTAAGAATTTCAATATAGTGACTATGTTCAGCAATCCTATTATTTGTTTTAGCTCGTTCCCTTCAAGGGAGAGGCAGACAAGGATGAGGGCAGTCTCTTTTATTCTGCTTTGCTGAAGCCGTTCCTCTTATGACAACTTTGTATTCCAGTTCTGTTTTGTCTGATATCAGTGTTGCCACTGTTGGTCTCTTTTTGTTATCTGTTTGTGTGATACGCACTTCCTACAAGTTTACTTCCAGCATTACCGCACCAGCTCTCAGATACTCTCCAAATCAAGATGAGACACACAAATAAATCCACAAATGCAATAAATCATCCAACCATCAAAAAGGAGATAATGCTCTTAGCGTCCTTTGTTACCTACAGAGAGCAAGAACTACAAAGCAAAAAATCAAAAGAGTGAGAGACAGAGAGCAGGAGAGAAATAAAAATTGAATTGAATGATACTCTAGCTACTTAACATAACTGAGCATAGAGGGTACAAACCAAAGCCACTCAAGTGGGATCTGCATCGTGGTGTGATTCTCAAACTGTTTGATCATCAATCCACACAAATACGGAAACTGAATCTAAACATTGACAACTTTCGGAATAGTTTGCCATTGCCTTGGAATTAGGCATCATGAGTGATGGTGTCTTGTTGAAGGTGTGCTGAGTTCAGATGAAGTCACACTCTTGACTCATGCAAAGTGGTCTTCGGAGGTGTTCTTCACATGGATTAAGTCCCACAAAGCCAGCCACAAAAGAAAGGAAGCCAATATAATACAGCTATTTTACCATAGATAGGTGAAGACATACTGAATTAAGAAAATATACTTGGGAGATTTTTCATATCACGCTATTAAATTACAAAACAAATAAAACACCCAATACTATAATTTCTGTGGAAGAACAGTCAGGCTTACTATTAATGGAGTAACTGATGAGTACCACTAATGAAAGAGGTTTAATAGGATTTATATAGTCCTAAACTCCCCAGAGCTACGGTGTAGTTAAAACTGCATCTGATCCTGAATGACTGAATGGCTACACAGGAACTCCACACAACAGGAGACTGGGGATGTTGCTAGACAATAGAGAGCACTTGCCTGGCATTCATGAAGCTCAATCCCCAGGACCTGAAACAATTATCCATAATGGCTTTCCTTGTTTCCTGAAACTAATGGAAAACTGTATCCTACTTAAACTCATAGCAATAAAGATCAATTTTTATGCAGCTGAAATATCACACAGCTACTATAAATTATGTTTACAAAGATTTTTTTAGGTACATGCATTTATTTCAGAAATTAAGGAGAAAATAGAAAAAGTATCTTTATAATCCCAACACCCTGAGATGGAAACAACACTTGGGTGACTTTTTTCTTTTGTTTCTAGTATTTTTACACTATTGGTATGTATTTTTCCCTGCAGAAAACTGACTTCTTAACTCTTCACATCTCTACCATGTTTTTCTACCTGGTTTTTACATTGTGAGTTTTTTCTTATTCATATTAACCAACAGCTACTGTGTATAACGACTTCACACTGCCTTCTTCCTGTAGTCAGCAGAAGTGTTCAGCTTATGCGTGCAGCGAGTCTGTGAATGCTGTTGGCCTCCCTGATGGCTGTTGCATGGTCTGGCCTGAGAAGGAAACATGACACTTGTGCACATGACTCACTTCTCGGCATGTCTCTCAGTGCCACTCAAGCACAAGAGTGAGCGAGCCTCTCACACTCTCAGAAGGTAGGGAGCCATCAATACTTAGCAAAGAGCATAGGTGGCTTCTGCAACCAGTCAAATCTATAGAGTGAGCACCATGGCACTAAATACAAAATCTTTCAGGCAAGAACTGGACATTAAAATATTCAGATATTCTTAATTGGTGGACACTCTTTATGTTCTGCTGCTTTGAGAATCATAACACGTTTGCAACATCCTTTTATTGTCTTTAATTATGCTTCTGATTTGTTTTATATGTGTTGGTGTTTTGCCTGCATGTTTATCTGGATGAGGATGTTGGGTCCTCTAGAACTGGGGTTACAGAAAGCTGTGAGCTTCCATGTAGGTGCTGAGAATTGAACCTGAATCCTCTGGAAGGGCAGTCAATGCTCTTAACCAATAAGCCATTTCTCCCACCCTGATTTTTTCTTTTGGATTCACACGTGAAAAGAAACTACAAGATCGAAGCACTAGATACTGCAATAGTCTCAAAATATTTCATATTATTTTTCACAAGTAAATGTTGATTGACACAAGGAATAATGTGAGCATGCCCCAATCACAACCTAGGCATAGGGTCATTTGAGAAGTTTAAGCTAACTTGGTATTATACATTGCATACTACTGTTGTTACTGAAGTAGTTAATAAATTAAAAAATGTGTTAAATGGTTGGAAGAGTCTGGTTAAATATCAACCACACAAAATAATCCTACAAGTGAGAAGAATAATCTAAACATACAAAATGGCTTAATATCCTGCAGCTATACTGATATACTGATCATTGTACTGAGTCATGTGTGCATGCCAGGGCATTTGTATATGAGTTTACAATAATAAAAATGTGATCAACTTAAATATCCATAGATATTACAATGACAAAATAAATTGGGAAGAGTTTGTGGTTTGGAATATCATTCAATAACTACAAATAATGAGTTTGTTTCTCAAATACAGGGAGGGCTGGTGAGATGGGTGCATGCTCAAGGGTGGTAACTTCCAAGTCTGATGATCTAATTTTGAACCTGGGAACCCACACAGTGAAAGAAGAAAACCAACTCCTGCGAATTGTCCTCTGACCCCCACATTATACCATGGTAAATCCTCCCACCCCACAAAAATGAGCAAACCAGCAAATAAATGCAGTTTAAGAAGAGACAAAGAGAATTATCCCAGAGCTATCAGTAAGGAGAAAGCTCAGAGCCCTTGCTAGTCTTCTTTGATTGGTTCCAGTGTAAGTATATATGAAACTCAGCCACTTGGTATCTAATCCTCCCAGTCTAGCAAGGCTGAGTGTGGGTCTGGATCTAGCTGGGCCTTGAGGGTAGCTCACTGCCTACCGTGAGTCCTTTAGGTTCCTTGGCCCCAGTGTGCTCATGTCACAGTTGGTGTGCCAAGAGTGCCCACCATGTTATCAATCACATTAATTTAGGGAAAAAAAGTGTGTCAAAAAAAATCTCAGGACTACCACTATTTAAACTTAAACATACACAAACTAGGAAAATAATGTTTTATTCTATATGTGGCATAATTTTGGTAAGCAGAAAGAAGAAAGGATTCAAGGCTGTTCGTCAACTGTCCACACTGTGGACTTTCAGAACAAAACAGTTGGCAGAGCAGAAAGTCAGGATGTTGATTTGGGCTTTGTGTGAATTGTCAGCAATGCTGCCCTATTTGTGCATTCTGGATATCTGTGCAAATAGAAAAGGCAAACTATACTTTAGAAGCATAGAATGTAAGTTTATGAAATTGGCCCCTTAATACAACTATTGTCTCCATGAAGCAATTTTATTACTATATATAGTTAGAAAGTTGCCTTTAGTTTCTTCATAATCTAATGTAATACTAATTTTCATTATATAGACTTGAGAATAAATTTTCTCCATACTTTAAATTAATATTTGTGGTGCTGGGATTGAAATGGGTCTTGCCCATGGATGAGCTCTCTTTCATTAAGTTTCATTCCAGCCCCCAAAATTTCATTTTAATTAATTTTTATTTATTAGATGTTATACCCTAGATGTTCATGTAGATGATGAAATTTACAAAGTTAATAAAGTCACAAAAAGTCTGTTCTTCTTCTTTTTTTTTTTAGTTTTTTAAATACAGTCTTTTCTCATTTTGCATAGCTAGCTGTTCCTATTCCCACATCTTCTTCTCTTCCCACTTCCCCCACCTTTCCCCAACCCCACCCCCTATCCACTTCTCAGAAAGGGTAAGGCCTCCCATGGGGAGTCAACAAAGTCTGATACTTCACTCTGAGGCAAGACCAAGACCCTCCCTGTTATATCTAGGCTGAGCAAGGTATCACTCCAAAAAGGAATGTGCTCCTAGATATCAGTCAAGCACTAGGGATAAGTCCTGGTCCCACTGCCGGTGGCCTCACAGACTGCATTCAGAGCCCAGTATATATTGCCGTGTACATCAAAGAATTTAATTCATTGCAATCATAAAGATTCATACTTTTTAAACTACTAATTACTAAATTTCATTGTTTTTCCAAAACCACCATTTTAATAAATAATGTTTTTCATCAAAAAAAAAAAAAAGCCAGCCTCCTAGCAAAGGGAGAAACAAAACCAAAAATCCACCAATAGCAAATTATTTGACAATGCCACAGAGTGAAAAGATGTATACCAAGGGGAACTGGCGGATGCAAGGAGAAGTTCATTTCACTAAGGAGCCTATGGGTCTGGGAAAAGCAGGAGTCTGGAGCTCTTGATTTCCCACCCAGTTCTAGCACCAGAAAAGGCTGGCTATGCAAGAGACTGAGGAGGAAACAGATCTCCTGGCAGAAATGGAAGGGAGGCAGAGGCAGGGAAGGTGCAGGATGGAAGTGAACAGAACAGGGAACGCCTCAGTTAAATGATCCAGAGGATGCCCTTTGGATTGTCAATGTTCATGGCAATGAACAATGACCCTACGTTTACAACGGACCTGAATAGATTAGTGATAGCTACATAGCCAAGTTAAAAGCTACAAAGTCCTTGGTGCTCATGTCTATGTTAAATACAACCATGTCTTGGCTCTGTTTCCTTGTGCTCCAACTAATTAGTAGGCATGAGGTTGTTTAGAAAGTAAAGAGTTTTATTTTATTGATAGTCCTGGAGGTCTGAGAGTTCTGGTTTCTTACAGGGTCTTCCTTTCTGGTCAGGGTCAGAGCATCATAGGCTGGAACCGAATAAGCCCACCATCTGGAAACAGCCTGTTAATCTGTGCGCTGCTCTGCAATCAGTGGTGTGAAGATTAACAAAAAACTCAACTTGTGGGCCAAGAGAAGTCTCTGAGGTTAGGTGCTGACACATCTCATCTCAATGGCTTCCATACAACTTTGTTGGTGCCTTGAGATGAGATCATGCCCATGTGACCAGCAAACACATGGCATCTCCAGCCCACGGCATCTCCAGGAAGTGCTGTGTAGGAAAATGCATTCTGGGATTTTCGTTCATTAAAAGGGGTTCCTGGTTAAGGATACCACAGCTGCA
Source organism: Ondatra zibethicus (assembly GCA_004026605.1). NCBI lineage: Eukaryota > Metazoa > Chordata > Mammalia > Rodentia > Cricetidae > Ondatra > Ondatra zibethicus. Next base: position 173,319 of record PVIU01001672.1, read on the forward strand.
AGAAAAAAAATGTGTATCGTGTGGTTTATTATTTTTTCTAGATGCTGATTACAATTAGTTACAGGTGCCTTAATTTTTTGCCTCCCAAGATAAATGCATGAAGGTTGAAGTATCAAATGAAATCAAATATTACTGTTCATACAGCACTGTGTAAAGAGGAAATGTCCTGCTGGTCAGACCAATGCAGTTCTGAACTGATGACCTGCAGGAGAAGCTACAAGACCGGTGAAAATGAAACACCAAACTCTATCTAATAAACAGTTTTTATTTGCATAACATTGTTTTCTGACCTTTACTGCCAAAACACTAACCTTATCAAGAGTAACTTGGCTCTTCACTACTTTGTGTTTTACTTAATTTAGGGACCAGCAATCTACACTTCAAATTTTCAAAATGAAATAACACAACTTCTACCATTAGTACTGAGACTAATGACAAGTTTTCTTTTTAGACTTAACTAATATAAACCAAGTTACTGTCAGTATAGGTGTGTAGACACATGATAAGAACAAGACATACAGTGTTCCTAACATGTTTTAAAAAGGTCTGCAAGTAAAAATTCAAAAGAAATTAACTGTATTAGTTTGACTTGCTGTCAAGACCTCAAGGTTCTTTTTTCCAAAACAGGGATGAGACTGTTTCTGATTGTTCTGGTGAGGTCACTTAATAGTCAAAAATGTGTTAAATACTTTTAGCATGAGCTAAATTTCACCTGATAATCCACTTATCGTCCCCCCCAAAGCAAAATGATTTGAAAAGTAGAAACATTTATTTAAACACAAACACATTTCTTTCTTTTTTTAAAAAAAATCATCTCCAGTAGAGGTATTTCCTTTGAAACTCCCCAATTGCTGATTTTCAATCAATCATTCTACTAAAATAAATTTGTCAATTGAAATGAAAACAACCACTGACACCTTGAGGTGGAATTACGTGTTTGTCTCATCACGAACATGAGATACACCTTTATAAAGCAGTTTCGGTTTAAAAAAGTAGAACCCACAGGCTGAGAGACTCTCCGCAACCCCGAGGCTTAGAAATGCCCCCCATCTCATTTGCACTGACTTACTCTGGAGAGAAAGGATGGGCTCGGCAGTCTGGCGTCCCAGCGAAGACCTCACCCAGCGATTTGTCGCATATGGACGCCATTTGTAACCAGCACAGGACACGCGGTCAGCCTAACCTTTGGTGTCTGCCTATCCATCTGTTGTCACATTAGCTGCAAATTATAGAATCCTCCAGACCCAAATGACCATAAATCAAGACTACGAGCGTGTACACTTTCCCCATCTGTCATAAAACAATGAATTAAATTCATGCCTGTCAAAATAGGCTGCAGGGAAATGGCCTTCTTCTGCAGGCGCAGGAGTACAGAGCTCACCTCATTGTGGTAATTTATGGCCTCCGTGGGGCCTCGAGGTGATTAAGCCTTGGCCCACCAACACGCAGAAAAACAGTAGGAACTCCAGACACTCCAAATGGAAATCTTGGGTCAAATTTATCAAACGAATCAGAGAGAAATCTATTTCTGTTTGGAAAGAAAGAGATATATTGCATGTTTAGTGTTCATGCACAACTTTGGAACTTTTGGCTATTCGGTATTTGTGAGTTTTGGAATTTCTGGCTTAAATAGTATCACCAGAGGACATGTAATGTATTAGACATGAGCCATTTTTAGCCAAATAAAATATACAACTGCAGGCGAAGAGGTTTTTCAATGCTAACATCAACATATTTGTGCAAATGATGTAACTCAAAATTTTCTAGGTAAAGCTAAAAAAAAGCACAGATTTCGGACTGGAAAAATCCATTGGTAGAAATTGAAATATGTTAGCTGTCGGTACCCAAGAAGGTAATAAAACGACGGGCAGCCATAGGCCACCAAAAAGGCAATACAAGGATGGGCAGCCAAAGTGATAAGGCTTATGGATTTCAGTCTGGCCAATGAGTTTGTATCAGTTCTTTGATACTGTCAACATTTCTTTAAACATTCTCTTCCATAAAATTATCTGAGGTCATGTATAGCTTGACATCTGAGAGCAAAGAATAAAAGAGAAATTTGCACAAAGGAGAAGGAAAAACTGATGGTCACCACATAAAAAATGATTCGTCAGAGTCAGAAGTGATAAGTAGATGGAGAATGTGTGTGTGTGTGTGTGTGTGTGTGTGTGTGTGTGTGTGCGTGTGTACTCATCTGGAGGTTTTGGCCCACGTCCCTCATTGTAAGCTATGGTGAGTTGAGCTGCTGTTTATCACAGAGTCCTGCACGCATTCATTCAATCAGAAAGTCGTATTTCACCGAACACCCCTGCTGTATTAGAAAGACTGGGAAGTTAAAAGCCAGGAGAATGAGAAGATGATTTGGCAGGGCTGCATGTCATAGATCTGGTTAATATCCAGCCGTGAATTATGACATCTTTAAGAGAAATTCCCTGGGTGTTCAATATCATTTCCAGGGGACTAGAACCCGCATCCAACAACAGCTGTCTGGTATCGGCAAAACCTTGCTCCTGCCGGGAATAATGAAGTTCAGTCTTGATCTCTGATACTCAGGCTGTGTCCCATGGTGGGTTCCCAGCAGCAGTGTGACTGTGCCAAGATCTGGAGGTAGGGAGCCCCTCAACACCCAGCACTCAGCAGCCCTTCACGGTTGAAATACCTTTGCTTTCGTTTACTGTCTCTGCGTACTGGGGAGCCGTGGAAGAATATTGTATTTCATGCTGGGGTATGGCACAGCAGAGAGGACTGTGTTTGGGAAGCACTTTATTAGTGCTGGCACACACTTAACTTACAAAGACAAGCAAAGTTAAGAATACCCAACTGATACAGACAATACCAAGAGTAAATAACATGCGTGATAGAGATGGTAGGGTCCCAAGAAATAGTGCCGCCACCTTTTGAGTCAGGTTTTTCTTCTTCTGTGTTCTTTACTACGGTCTTTTCTTTCTTTACTTATTTATTCTTTCTTCCTCGTTCTTTTTTTTCTCCTAAAATTTCCTTCCTCCTTCCCCCGCCCCCCACTAGAAGCCAGCTGTTCATACATCAGACCAGAATCCAACTGTACAAACTGAATAGTCCCTGCCCATTTGGAGAGTTTGAATGCAGAGGATGGACAGCTAGGGATGAAGAATCTGCATGCAGAGTACTGGCAGCCGTGGAGAAAGAGTCTGGAGGCAGAGGACGGAGAGGTATGGTACAGCACCAACGCCTTCCACGTTCTATCACTAATTACTTGGGCTCACAATCACTTCTGAGAAAGACATCTCCAGCTGCTGGGAAAGCCCAGAGCAGAACAGCAGAATCAGATCATACGCAGGCTTTCTGTACCGCGAAGCCTGAATCTCACTCCAAACCAAAGCTAACGATCACAGTTGTTTTCTTCTAAGGCACATCAGGGAAGTTATCATTCCAACCACCGGTTTATTACTTCATACCCAATAAAGTGACTCACTGTTTGCTTTATTGCAGCCTTATATTATTTTTTTTAATGGGAAAACTGTAGTAGCTCATATTCCATGACACTGACCACCAATAACTGCGGGTTTGTTTTATTTGAGCGAGAATGTATTAAATAAGAACATATGTTGGAAAGAGAAGAGAATGTGCCACTGAGTTGCCGCTCTCCTCCTGTTTACTTCTCAAACCCAAGGTTTCAGAAGCCGCATGCGGTCGATTAAACCTGGCCCCTCATCATCTGAATTCATCACTGCAGCACTCATCAAAATCCACGGGAGAAATTAAAAATAATTAAAACCACTAAAGGCAAAATCACAGATGGAAATTGTCTCAAGAGGGCTGCTGGGAAGAAAATGACTCGATGAAGAAAAATCATTTCATTCTGTGTAACTTTGGAATATGATTTTTTCCCCAGCTTGAATAATTCACATACACCGGCATACACAGACACACTCTCTTCGACGAATAACTAGAATGAGTCATCACAGGAAAATATACCAATGGGGGAAATGAGCCTAAAAAGAAGAAATTTGTGTTTTATTCACAATTTACATGCTTTCTTTTTCAATCTCTACGTATGTGTGTTGATAAAATTTCCTTAAATTATACTTTAAAAAAATTCCCATGGTTACCAGCTTTCTGTACTCCTTCTGTCTGATTTCCTCTAATATGACCATTGAAACTCCGGCTGCATTACCAGAAGGTTCTTGAAGGCCTGATGAGGGAGAACACGTTTTTCTGCTCTCCTCCAGGAAGGTCAGTAAATGCCTGTGAGCAGAGAGGGTCTTCCTGGGCACTCAGCTTTGGTACTTGCGCCTGACTTTTGCCCAAGGCTTCACCCAAAGAGGGCGCTGTGGAGGCATATTTCCAGCGCAACCCCTGCTGGCCTCTAAAAGGGGGCTGTTCTAGATCTTGCTAGGGTAAAAAACTACTCTGCTCCTGAGCTAAGCTGCAGATAGCCCATGTGACTTTGACGTGTCTGCAAATAAAGGCTTAACAAGATCACAGCAGCTTACTGAACCGTTATTAGAAATTGTTTATCTTCCTTATTTTGTACCCACAACATTTTAAATATGAAGCTCTACTATTAAGTTGTGATGAGTTAGAGAAAGCATTACCCAGCACTGTGGCACACAGAAAGCTGCAGTAGAGCCGAATAAACCCAGACTAACATGGGGGAAAAACACCGCTGAGCCCTTGTGGTACCCTGGAAAGACAAATGGACCATTGAGAGGACAGTGCCACGTTGGACATCCAGGGAGGAAAACAAAAGAGGGGTGCTCTCTCAGAGACGAATGACACACCAATATAATAATGCCAACACAACCCCAAGGATAGAGTGTGCCATTGACCTGTGAAGAACTCACTGTCTAGACAAAAAATTTTTACGTGTTGACTTAGGCTGCAACTGACTTTCCATATCTTTCTTTAAAGCAGCCCTGCATACTGGGATAAAGCCGTGTGAGAACCACACTGACAGGAGAAGGGGGAGACTTGGTGTTACAACTCCCCCAATGCCAGTTCTTCAAGGGGCTAAGCTGGATCAGATGTTTGTTTCTGGAATTAACTGAGTTGTAATAATAAAAACGTGTGGCATTTAATCGATGGCCCATTATAGGTGAACTTGAAACACCGGGCGTTTCTACAGCCACATGAAAAGAAAAAATAAACAAGAACCTTCCCCAGTCTGTCACAAAAAACTTCTTCCATTTGATCTCATAGCAACTGCGAGACAGGAATTCTTGTGAAGCTGGTTGTACACATGATGGAATGGGCTTACCAAGGTGATTTGTCCAAGCTCCCTGTGCTTGCCCTGAGTCACACTCCATCCTTTATAGAGAGAAAACAGCAAAATGAACCACTGGAAACCAACAGCTTTCCTGTCTCAGAGACAGGGTTTGGCAATCTGCTGTATGGCTGACTTCATTAATTCTGCTCCCATTTCTCTGACTGTATTTTTTATTTTTAGAATTTTTCACTGCAAAAACGCCTGTGCCTGCCCTCTGCCCCATCCTTTGGTGGAAGTCTATGGCTTTCTTTTTTCTTTTCTTTTTTTTTGATTTATTTATTTTTATGTTATGTATATATAAGGGTGTTTTGCCTGTATGCCTATCAGGGCAGCATGTGCGTGCAATGCCTGTGGAGGCCAGAAGAGGGCATCAGATCCCCTGGGACTGGGGTTACAAACTGTTGTTGGTTGCCACGTGGTTACTAAGAAGAAAACACCAGGGCTCTTAACCACTGAGCCATCTCTCCAGCCCAAGCTTATGATTTTTGAGCAAACATGCTGGAATGGCAAAGCCATGCCCGCAGGTGATGGAACATGTGCTTACTCTGTCTCCTCAGCTGCAGGTTGGATATGACCACAAGCCAGTTTGGTTGGAGTTCTCCCCATGACTGTCCAGGGGAAGGAGGGTCCGTTGATATTACTGCCTTCACTGTAGCTCAGAGTTGAAGAATGTTCTAAATCATGGGATGAAAGGTAGATTTTAAGCAGAAAGCTTTCTCAGTGAGCAGATCTCCATGAACAGGTCTGATGGAGGCCTAAAGAGACTGAACTAAGGCCAAGCCCAACAGAGCACACGTTTAATCCCAGCACTCAGGAGGCAGAGGCAAGTGGATCTCTGTGGTTCATACCATAATGAGTTCCAGGACAGCCAGAACTATAAAGTGAGAGCCTGTCTTAGGAGAGAGAGAGAAAGAGAGAGAGAGAGAAATGGATAGGGTGAAGTACCTCTAATATTTAGCAATTTATTATGATGTCTTAACTCTAAATAAATACTAACCTTGTTCTCAACTTTACATTTGGATTTTTCTATTTTTTAAATTTTATTTTATTTATTTTTATGTATGTGAGATTGTTCATGAGTGTGTAAGTTCCTCAGAGGTCAGAAAAGAGGATCCACCCCTGCAGTTACAGAAATTTGGGAGCCACCTGATGTGGGTGCTGGGAACCAACTCTTGGTCTCTGTAAGAGATCAGACCCTTAATTAAAGGGACATCTCTCTAGGTTTTCTGACTTTTGTCTCAAAGTCTCCCTTCCATCTCAGATTGTATAAGACTTGGACCCATAAAGAATTTCTTTTATTTTTATCATAAAGAATGATATTTTAAATGTTCTGTTGGACATAACATTAGATATTCTCTACCTAGAGAAATTAAACCAGAAAAAGAAATAAACACCATTTAACAGGAAAGGAAGAACCAAAGTCACATGTGTGCTGATAACTTAATCTCTCACTCAAAATGATCAGAATTGATTTTTTTTTAAAAAATAAAAGTCAAAGGATACAAAAACCAACATTCAAAAGCAGCAGAATTTTCATAATCTAATAACAAACTACTTGAAAAAAAGAAATTAACAAGTAATTATGTATGGCACTATCAAAGAAATGAAAACACTTTATAATAAATTTAACCAGATAGCTGAAAGATATGTACACTGAAAATATAAAAATTGATGAAAGAAATTAAAGAAATGAATCAAAAGAAATCATTTGTTAACATGTTACTAAATATCCAAAATAATCTAAAGATTCAATAAAATTCCAATAAAATTCTCATTTTATTCTTCAAAGAAATGCATAAAAATCCTAAGAATTGTATAGGAACATGTGCTCAACTATGTTCATAGTAGTATTTTTCATAATAGCCAGAACCTGGAAACAACCTAGATGCCCTCCAACCAAAGAATGGATAAAGAAAATTTTGGTACACAACAGAGTACTACACAACAGTAAAAAATAATGACATCTTGAAATTTGCAGGCAAATGGATGGATCTAGAAAAGAAAAACACATTGAATGAGGTAACCCAGACCCAGAAAGACAAATATTGTATACATTCACTCATAAGTGACTTTTAGACACAATGCAAAGAAGAAGCAACCTACAATGCATAACACTAGAGAACCTAGACAACAAAGAGGACCCTAGGAGAGACATATGTGGATCTACATAGGAAGAATTTCTTGAAGTCACAGCAAGTGTAAATTTTAACAAATTATAGACATTCAAGCTTCTCATTAAATGGGGTTGGGAGCATTTCATGTAAAAGACTTAGACATGACTACCTCCAAAAGGATCATGATTTATTTTTGATTCAAATTAAATCCAGTGGAGCACAGGTCTTCAAATAATAGTAAGTGTTGTACACATCTCTCTAAACAGATTGGTGGCATTGTACAAATATGGCCATTTGCCAGGTGCTCTATTGTAAAAAGGCATGCCTTTGTTTCTTGTCACCCACACTACTTCCTGAACACAGTTTGTTCTCATGTCTGAACCAGTAACACCCAGGTATCCCATGCTTTGTATAGATCCAATCCCTATGGGCAGATCCTCAAGGATATGTGTCCTGAACTACTTGGACATCCAGACCAGCTAGCAGATCACATGTTACCCAGAGTTGTCTTCACTGTCTCACCGGAAGCAAAGCATGGATGTGTTAATGACTGCCTGACAGGTTTCTTAAGTGTTAGTTGGGTTTGCTTTCCTGGGATCCTGCTCTCTTGGCAAGCTGCAAAGTTAACCTTTATGTGTCATTTCATGAAATTCATGTCACTGAGCATTGATCTGATGATGTCAACAGATTTTAAGAATGAAAAGGATTTATCAGTATCATTACCACTCATGGAATTTCTCATCAGTGCACCCCAAAACCAACTGATGCTAAATCACAAAGCTAATTGTCATCTCCACAGGCTGAGCGAGTGGCCTGCCTTTATTGACTTGGAGTGATTAATCCTCCTATTTGCTTGCATTAAGATTCTTCTTTGTTTAGGTTTCATGACTCTGGCTATTTGGACAAGTACTGTCCAGTTGTTAGCCAATGCCCTATATTCTGTGACTGTCTGCTGTTTTCTCATGAGTACATGCAGCTTATGCTTTTGGGGCAGGAATATTATGAAATCTTTATGGGCCAAAGGATTTCTGTGAGTTGAAGGCAAACCTGATCTACGTAGTAAGTACCAGGCTAGCCAGTCACAGGTACACCATGGAGATTAGGCTTTGGGTTGTGTATTGCACATCAGAGATTCAAATGGGGTTCATTTGTCCTATTCTTGGTGATAACAGCCACTTTGACCAATGGATTAGAGTAGGACAATGTACAGCAACAGCCATGGTTTACATCATTACATTTCCTGGAATCTTGTTTCTTTATTTTAATATCATATAACAGTTATCTAAGAGAGTGTTCTTGCCTTATTCTGATTTGGGTTGTTATAGAAAAACACTTGGGTCTGGGTACTTTAGAAAGAAAGCATGCTGATTTGCCTCATTATCCTCTTGAGCAGAAAGTCCAGATAACTCAATTCTGTGTGATGAAGGTCTCCTTAAATGGGATACAGCATCATAAGTAGAAAGGAAGCCAGCCGCATGCAGAAGAGGCTTCGCATAATAAACGGCCTCACTTTCTGACAACCTGATCTTTCAGAACTTACCCAGTCCCAAGGCAGCTACTTTAATTGCTTCCCTGGGTGGTGATCTTGAGCAAAACACTCTCCAGGTACTCTACCTCTTAAGGTCCATCTCTTCAACATCATCACACTAAGGCCATACTCCCAACACACAAACAGGGCAATACACACTTCAGCTATATCGAAACTGTAGCAATGCTGATTGCTTACCTGGAGGGAGGTTGCTAAAGTGAGTTAAAATGCTGCCATTTGGAGGGATAAGTAGAAGGTATATGGTCTTTAAAAATAAATGAACAAACAAATCAATTTTCAATAACTTTCTGCTTAGTCAGAGAAGATTTCAACATAAAAAAAATCTAAAGACAAATATACCAGCGATATGCTGGATTCTAGTGCTAGGTCTAACCACTTTTCCCATTTCTTCTGAGTTTGTCCTTGTGGGCTTTGTTTTATAGCACAGAGGGCTTTCTGTCAGAGCCATGGTTTTTAACCCAGTTTTCAATGGGACGTCCATCAGTCTAGAATGGTTTTCATGATGTTCAAAAAGTGGGATGAAGAACTGTAATTGCCTTCTCAGTCTATTTCTGAACTTTTGGCTTTGAATCAACTTTCAACTTTTGCAGAGACCAAATAAAATATGTCTCCAAGCCAAGGGCCAAAATACACAACAGGGCTGGCTTGTGCAGCACTAAGAGGGCACTCATGACCCTCCAGTCCTTGCCCTGTGGCCATCTTCCAATCCTCTGTGAGCTTTGAGGAGGGAGCTGCCTTCTAGATTTTGAAAGGACCTCTACAACTAGGTTAGGATCAAATCTCCGAGCTCACTGGCGGGATGTTGAAAACAGCAGCGATCCCAAAAGAACTGACTTCGCTGTTCATGTTAGCATGTTAAGAATGTTAAAGTCTTGTTCAAATGTTTGTTGTTTTTAACATTCTGTCCAGCGGAATTGGCTGAGGGGACATTTTCTGAGAGCCCCAAAGCACATGGTTTCTGGTGTGTTTTTGTTTTTGTTTAAATCACAGTTCATAACTTTGGGCTTTTGGATGTCACAAAGTTTGGGTAAGGTATTAGGAAGCCAGACAATAAATGCAATTGCTGAATGGAATGTTTAGATAATCCTGCGGTGACTGCATTTTTAAGAAATGAGATGTACTGTAGTTGGTGCCACGCTTTGAATATTGGGTATAACAAACTGTGGTGGCCTAGGGAGGTGGTTCAGTTGTTGCAAGTGCCAGGATCTGAGCATAATCCCCAAACTTACATAAAGTGATGCCCAGTTAGTGGTACTTGCTTGTAATCTCAGTTTTAGAGAGACAAAGACAGAAGGAGCCCTTAGGTTTGCTGGCCAGCCAGCCTAGACTACTCGGTGAGTTTCAGGTCCATGATGAGATGCTTGTCTTAAAAAAAAAGTGGATGAACAGTGACTGAAGAAAGATGAATGATGCTTAAGATTGTCATGTGACCTCAACATTCATTGGCAAACACATACACACACGTGCGTGCGCATACATACACACACACATACACACCCACCACAAAAAAATCTAAAGTGTGAAGATCCAGTCAGCTCAACTTAGGCATGGTCAAGAGAGTGGTTGAGACGGTTAAAATGAGAGTAGATTTAGAGTTGACCAGATCCTGGTGTCCAATTAGCCCTATCATTTACCAGCTTTGTGACTTTGTGCAAAATGTCACCCCTGACCTCATAGCTACATAAGGTTAGACAAATTGTCTACTGCAACAAAAGCCCTTGGCCACGAAGTTGGACTCACATATCTTGGCTGCAGTCTCCTTACCTACTGACATACGTGGAAAGTTTGACCTGCTAGAAGGGAGAGGTTCTGAGGAAGAGGAGTGTATTTGTGGCTCACCAACCCTAAAAGCACACCTCACACAGGGAATACAGATACTCTGACAGCACCCTAGCACCCCCTTGCATTCCCAAATGTCAATGCTTCAACCTGGGGGATGTTTCTGTGATGTTGTTTATTTCATTTTTTTCTCTTTTGTGTGTTCTCTCTTTCTCTGTGAATACTAATTCATCCAGCAGCTTTTTTTCTTCCCCTTTGAGAGTTTATCAAGCCACCTACAGAATCCACATCTTGCTTCTTTGCCTGCTTTGTATCAGGCATTGCAAGGAACCTGCTACTATCTTGTATTTATGTTCCTTCAGTGGACTGCCTTTCCTTGTCTTCAAGTCCTAGAAAGACCATGGAGGGAGATGAGGAGTTTAGTGATTGAAGATTGGTAGGCTAATCACCAGGGAAGGTGGTCTGGCAAGGGAGAAGAGTGGTGTCTCAATGCTGAAGAACGTCAGGCCAGATTCCATCCCTAAGCATACATGACCAGGGAAGATGCTGTCCATCAACTGTAATAGTGGCAGTCCTCGGTAAGGAGGAAGCTCGCCCATCTTTTGTGGGACCATGGCATCTGAGCTAGGAGTTCTAAGATGGGAAGAGAGTGCGTAAGAAGGGGTACCCTGCCAATTGACAGATTATGGATTTCTTATCTAGGCTTGCAAAGGGGAGTTCAAGTTGTACTTAATTTGATACTTCTTACAAATAAAGAACTATGACACTTTTATACCCTGAATGTCATGGGAAAATTTATGCCTGTCACAATAAATTTAAAAAGCAACAATAAAAGAAAATTATTTCTAGGCTATAATTAATAACCATAATTCAAAAAGGCAGTTCCTGAAACCCCCAGGCTAAGGTCAGGGCTGACCCATTAAAACCAGGACCACAGCACTATCTTGCTAGATTGGCACTTACATACAGCAGCAGACTACCTACAGCTGGACTATTGCTCTGTGGAGAGACCTGGCCCTTCACCTAACTCTTCAATGTATACTGTAGTTTCCAAGAAAGGGGTTTTCTTGTTGACACATGAAGACCAGAGAGCAGTCACGACTTTCTCAAGTGATCTGCTAATTCCTCCTTCCCAAAGAGCCCATTTCTCAATTGTGCATCTCCACCCTTGCCTTCTCCACTGAGCTCCAGACTCTATAACTGTCTATAGCTCAAGATGTAAAACCTTGCATCAGGGAAGGGAGACACAAATGTGTTTCACCTTTTAGAACAGAAACCTCATGTATGCAGAAGGCTCAGGACATGTCCCTATGTTGACAAACTAGAAAGGTCTGCTGTTCATGGATGAGATGTCTCAGAGGGATAAACTAGGGCTGTCCCCAGGTCCCCAAGTTGGTTCAGGTTGCTGATGAAAGTTATGAAAAAAATTATTTCTTGGAGATTTATAAGTTCTTAAATTGTGTATAAGAAATCATAGACCTGTATCAAATCTTCCTGTCTGAAACCCCAGCCTGATGCTCAAATGTTATCTGAGAACCAATGTATCTGAAATAAATCTTCTGAGTGCCATCCTCGATGATCCCATCCCATTACCTTGTTCTTATCATGTCCACTTTACCAAGGTTCATCCCATCTTCCTCTCTTATGTTGACTTCAGTGACCATGTTCATTCAACTTCTAAATCATGCCTTACTCTAGCTCTACCTTGGCATCCCACCATCCATATACCACTGCCCTTCTTTCCTGGGTACCAAGAAAATCTTAATAGCAAACTCATCCACTATTTTTCTAATACATTTCTCAAATCCATCTTGCATTGCAGATAGAGGAACCTTTAAAAATCATGAAGTGAATTCTGTTACTGTCCAGTTTCCAGCAGCCCTTCAATCACTTCCGAAGTCCCAGGCAAAGAATCTGAGATCCAGGAACAATTCACTGCCCAAACACAAGCTTTATCACAACCTTGCTTCCACATAACCACGCCTGGCCTTATTGGCCTTTTTCCCTTCCATCTGCCATTCCCTGTTCCACTTTGAAATGGTACTTAACTGCTCTCTCAGGGAAGGTCCACTGTGTCCTTTACCTCCAGGGACATCTCGTGACTTCCAATGTCAACTCCACCTATCTTCCACTTCTCTCTACTATGTGACCAAGAGATGGCCTAACAGTACGAACGCTGCTGGTTTTTACTTATGTCTATTGTTGGTCCCAAATCATTGTCGTATTAGTTCTACCCTCACTTACGTCCTGGCTTATCAAAAATATGCAATAACAACTCATTAAAAGAAAGAACATGTGATGTGGAAATTAGAGTTAGTTTACTTTGTATATACTACATAGGGTCTAATATACCTAGGATCTAATACACAGCAAACAGTCATCAGTGAGACGCTGCTAGTATTGTATTATGCAATTATGGTTTTTATTATTATTGTCAGGAGGTGAGGCCTGTGGCATATAAAGGGCGCCGGTAAGTAGTGGTAGAGTGAGGTCTCTGATCTCTGATCACCCCCTTTAATATTCCAAACAGGGCTGCCCAAAAGGTATAGGTCTCACCATCTGCCCTTCTTCCAGTGCACAGCTTCTATCAGCGGTCATGATCTATGGGTCTCGAGCCTTCCTTTAAGGACTCCAGGAACTTTTAAGTGGGTAATTAAGCCTTGAGATATTGGGCTTAGGAATATCATTCAGCCCCCAAAATATTATATTCATTGATATTTACCATACGGACCTAAAGAAAGGAATTCATGGCTTAATGATTAAACTTCACATATGTTACAGATTAGAGTCAATATATCCCATGACATATTTAGATAACACATTTCCCAATTCTTCTACTACTCCAGTCCACATTTCTTTTATGAAATCAGATTAGTTATCTCTTGACTACTATATGTTCCCCATTCATCATTTTTTTAAAAACTATGTTCTTTACAATAGAAAAGGCCAAAAACATTTGTACATTTTAAATGAAAACTCCTTCTTTGTTATGAAAGGTAGAAGTAGTTTCAGAGCTTAAAAGTTTTACCTAGAAGATTGAAATGGATCAACTGTGCTGAAGTTAGCCAAACACACACACACACACACACACACACACACACACACACACACACACTCACACACAGACACACACACCCCCAAAACAACAATGACAACAACAAAACTTTGCCTTTTCTTAAACATAAGAAGTTGTATTTTGAAAGAATCGTTTCCAGGTAATAACTTAAGGCACATAACAAAAGTACATTCCCCTAAAGCAACAGCAACAGAGATGGTTGTTTTAAAAATAATAATATAGGAAATGAATATTTACTGTGCCTTTTGACCAAATGTTTGACAGAATAGAAAGCCCTGAGATGATGTGGATTTAGTGTCCATGGAAGCCATTCTCCCTGATATCTGCCTTTTTTGGAGGGGTTGTTTTGGGATAAAGCAAATTGCAAGTGTTCAGCTACCTGCAAAGTCATATCTACCCATTTGGCTTTCTTTCAGTGATCTTCAGATCTTATCTCTGAATTGAAAAAGAAAAAAAATAGTTGCAAATGAATTTATGAATATGCTGGAGTTTTAGGGGAATGGAACATGTTTACTTCACAAATCTCTAAGTAACATGCCATTAGCCACTACTATGCAACTAAAGCAACAATAAATATTTCAAATGAGTTTAATGATCAGCTTATAGGTCCTCAGTGTGCCCCTTCACCTTATTAAATGAATCTCACTGGCTCAGAATTTATGATAATAATTAGGAGTTGACTAGGCTAGGTTCTCCTGAATTCTTAGTTTTAAAAAATGGTTTCAATAAATAAATAGGTATCAGGAAAAACACTCACGTATATTTTGAACCTCCCTGGTGTATTTAGTCATTCTGTCCCGATGGGGAACCTCCTTCAGCCAATGGCCTTTGAGAGGCTGGACCAGGTTGATCGTGGCTTTGGGTACCAAAAGGTGCATGCCCGTTGGCCCCCACTCCACTCTCACACCTGGATGCTGAATTCCATTCCTGTTCCCCGTTGTGATCTGTGAATTCCCCTTTAAATAAAAAACCCCTTACCATACCCTATTCGGAGCTAGTGTAGGATTTCTTTATTTGCTTTCCCCTCCATCTGGTGCGTTCTCCTTCACTATCTACCATAGTCAACATCACCATTGTGTCTGGAGTAAGAGGGCCATTCTGCTTCCAGAGCAGAGGAGTCTTGAGATGCCCATTAGCCTATTGAGGACCACACAGGTATACAGGGCAGAATTTTCACTGTAGGGATTTTATTTCCATCTAATCTTTGAGAAATTTTCTAGGGACTAACTTTTGTTACTATATGCAAACTTTAGAAATCAAACTATATTTGGTATCTGTGATATAAATTTAAAACTTTCCCACAATACTACAAGAAGATGATTCATCTGGTCAGGTGTCTTGGCTATTAGTGTACGATGCGATAGTATAACACTTCGTACACTGTCCTTTTTTTATTTGTATCACTGTCCTTTTTGAGATATTTTTTTAGATAGTAGGACTTTCTGGGTCTTCACAGCACTACAATGACACGTCTCTGTAACATGAATTCTAATTGGTCTTAATAATAAAAACCCAGAATCAGATATCGCTGTAAATGCTGAAAGATCAGACAAGTAAAGGAGCCACTAGAAAGATCTTTTACTTCTACTGATTCCTCAGACCAAAATGGGCAAGATCCTGTCTCCATGAATCCTCAGACAGAATGCTGTCTCTATGAAACCTCAGACTGAATCCTGAGCTCCTGTCTCCTCCTGTCTTATATTCCTCTCTCTGCCCAGCTGTACCATTTCCCACCTCCACCTCCCTAGTGCTGGGATTAAAGGTGTCAGCCACCACTGCTCGGCTGTTTCACATTTAGGTCAATTCAACCTCATGTAGTACAGGGTGGCTGGCCTTGCTCACAGAGATCCATCTGCCTTTGTCTCCAGAGTCCTGGGATTAAAGGTGCGTGCCACCACTGCCTGGCCCCTATGGCTAACTAATGTAGCTAACTTCACTCTGATCTTCAGGCAAGCTTTATTTGTTATAACACAAACAAAATATCACCACAGTCTCAATTGCTTTATAAAAGTCAGAATTCAGATACTTTTGAACTCCAAACACAAGCAACTCCAATCCTATCCCTTTAATGATTTATTCAACAAAACATACTGTCAGTGAGTTCCCAGGAGTGCTTGCTGAGGCATTGTATTTAAGCAGGATTTTCAGGCTCTAAGTCAGATTGGTTATGTTTAAGTGGGTATGATGCACTGACTGCAGGTAAGAATAATTCTCTGTGCATCTTAGCAAACTTCAAGAAAGGACATTGGAAGGTTTTACCGTAAGTCATCAGTATTTGAGGAGATGATGTTTATCTGGATTTAAACATTTAAGTGTACACAAATATGAAAGATTGTATACCATTACTATGCACATTTTCTTATCTTTGTATGTATATGATGTGTATGAGGGTCTCTATGTGTATATCACATTTGTGAGCATAGGTATCAGCACATATATCCTTGTGTGAGGAAGAACCCATAACCTTGGATATGGGTCTTTATCTTCCACCTTCCATGAGAAGATAGGGTCTCTTGCAGGAAGAGTTGACAAAAAGGATCTTCAGATCATAACAGAAGAGGCACAGCCATGGGAGGGATAAGGGAAGGAAGGAGGGCCATATGGAAAAAACCCTCTGACTTCAGAGTGGTGCAAAAATGGGAAGTTTCTATGTGAACATGGGGGAAGATTGAAAGTATTGCAGCTGGCAACTGTAGTGTCTGCCCCCAACAGCTGGTTAGCAAGTGCCAGGTTCTAAGTGGCATACCCACATGCCTGCCCCGATACTTAATTTTGTATGTCAATTTGACTGAGGTAAGGGATGTCTAGATAACTTGTGAAACATTCCTTCTCAGTTTGTCTCTGCAGGTATTCTCAAAGTTGAATTGATAGACCTAGTAAAGATCCACCTTCACTAATGTTCTGGGCTTAAGTTTACAGAGGACATCGGTAGAATGAAAGAGTGACAAGGGCGAACTGTGGTCTTAACCTGCAACACCATCTCTTCTCTTTGAAATTCAGAAGGCCTTGGTTCAGAGCTATTGGTTCAAAGCTTACACCACCGGTTCACCTGGTTCCCCAGCTTGCCACTGACAAATCATGGAATTCATCAGTACTTATGGGAGCCAATCCTCATGATAAATCTCCTCTTCTATATCTATGCTATCCCAATATCTATTTTTTATTGAGAAGCTTGACTACTCTAGTACCCTATGGTATTGTAAAAAAAAAAATGATGTGTTAATTACTGAGTTTTGAAAGACAATTGTAAATATCCAAAGCCACTAGAATTAAAACCCAAGTTTTAATAGGTTGTATTATAAGGTTGTTGAAATTCAGCTAAGTAGATAAGGACCATTTCCTCCACTAACAGGTGCTGTTGCCCTGTGACTACAGTTTTTATGTGTTTAATGATCTCTTAACAGCTAGTAGTAGCAAATAGCTGATAGCTCCTAGTTTCATAGTACCATGCCAGTTAACTAGTCTTCTAGCTACTGATGCCACTCTTAACCCTTAGAAACATGTTGTGATGGAGCAAACCACAGAGTCTCTGAGGCTCTATTTTGTTCAAACATTTCAGTTTGGAATCCTATGTTTGAGTGATCTGGACCTAACACATCTCAAAGATAGACAATGCAGGAGGTGTCTTAACAGTGCCTTTTGATTGCCCTCTTCCTATAGACTGTGTGGGTACTTAAGGTAATCTCCAGAGGAAGAGACAGTGCTTCAAACATCACAAGTCTCCATCCATATCAGAGCATCTCTTCCCATACCAGTGGACTTCAGCCTACCTAATGCTTTAACCCTTCAATATAGTTCCGCGTGGTGTAATGAACACCAATTATAAAATTTATTTTTGTTGCTACTTCATAACTATAATTTTGGTACAGTTATGAGTCATAATCTAAATGTTTTCCAAGATAGAGGTATGCCAAAGGGGTCATGGCCCACAGGTTGAGGACCATAGCTGTAGACTATATTCTGTAACATGAGGGCTGACTTGTCAGAGTTTTCGGCCCGCCCGGCCCCCCAGCCGTTTAGTCCCAGAGAAAATCACACAGAGGTCTCCAGAATATTATAAACTGATTGGCCCATTAGCTCAGGTTTCTTATTAGCTCTTGTAGCTTATATTAACCCATTATCCTTATCTATGTTAGCCACATGGCTCAGTACCTTTCTCAGCAGGGCAGGTCACATCCTGCTTCTTTGGTGGTCTGGACAGGAATGCCGAGAGAGCTTCCTGCTTCCCAGAATTCTCCTATTCTCCTTGCTCCGCCTCTACTTCCTGTCTGGTTGTCCCACCTATACATCCTGGCTAATGGCCAATCAGCGTTTATTTAAATCATGAATGACAGAATGCAGACAATTCTCCCACATCATATATGGGCTCAGGAAGAAGAGATGGTACTTCAAACAACTATAAGTCTCCATCCACAATAGGGATCAGCTATGCCGTGTCCAGCACATGGCTATACAACTCATAGTTTAGCGAAAGGCAAAAGTTCATGATATTAGCAGGAATTAGGACATGTTCAAGCAGAAAAACACCATCACCACACAAAATGCACATCTTGAATGACTGTCCTTAAATGGTCTTTAAAATAAAAATATAAAATCTGATCTCAAGTGTTCATTACAGCATTTTCAGAGAAGCTGCCACAATAGCAAAAGAAATGGAATAGAGTTCATTTAATCCCACTTCTGTCTTCCAAAAGGACAGAATCTGATGAAAGCCATCATGAGAGTTCAGACCAACAAAATCACATTGAATGTGAAAAGCCAAAGAAATCTGAAACCAATAAACAGTGTGGCCAGCTATGTTATTGAATTATAAATAATATTGGGAATTAAATCTAACAATAGCTCCTTACCCTAATGCTGTGGTAATGTACTCATTGTCATAGTAAAAGCTTTGAGACAGGTATAAACCAAAGTCACCTGTTGGCTCAGTTATGAAAGCAGAAAATACCTCTCCTTTTCACTGCTCATTACTGAGGGTCATAATGGACCATTTTTCCTAGTAGAACAGTGTCACGAGTTCCCATCACCCTCTTAGTGATTTTATAGAAGCTTTGATGCCAGGACACAGGAATGAGAATTCAATATCACACCTGTTGTCTAAAGAAGATTAATCATCAGGAAAACATCACCTTCAGCTTGCTTTTGTAGCTTCGGTGCCTTTGGC
This sequence comes from Ondatra zibethicus, assembly GCA_004026605.1. Taxonomy (NCBI): domain Eukaryota; kingdom Metazoa; phylum Chordata; class Mammalia; order Rodentia; family Cricetidae; genus Ondatra; species Ondatra zibethicus. Next base: position 192,246 of record PVIU01001672.1, read on the forward strand.
ATGTGGTAGGATGCCAGCAAGGCAGGCTTCTTTGTTTTTAATTTGGCAGCTATATTACTTTGAATGGAAGTTGCAGAGCATCACTACCAAGGCCAAGCCCAGGCTCAAGGAGGAAGGCTATCAAGTTCTACTTGCCAGTGGACAATAGACCAAAATTGCTGTGGTACCTCTAAGCCCACACAACATGGTCAATCACATTGTGAAGAACAGTGGCTAGGGTTGGAGAGATGGGCCAGCAGTTAAGAAGATTGGCTGCCCTTCCAGAGGACACAGGTTCAAAATCCAGCACCCACAGGGAAGCTCACAACTGTGTTACTCCAGTCGAGGAATAAGATGCCCTTTTCTAGCTTCTGTGACCACTGCATTCATGTTATGCAAGACTTGCATTCATCCAAATACTAAAACACATAGGAATGAATTGTGCATGATGTTGCTCTGAACTGCTTTACTTGTTGGAGGAGGGCCCGCTTTGTTGGTTCCTGGCTGCCCAGCTAGCTTAGACCCTAAATAATCACACAGAAACTGTATTAATTAAATCACTGCTTAGTCCATTAGTTCTAGCTTATTATTGGCTAACTCTTAAGTATTAATTTAATCCATTTTAAGTAATCTGTGCATCACCACAAGGTCATGGCCTACCAGCAAAGTTTCAGCACATCTGTCTCTGGTTGTTCCTCCTTCTTCTTTCCAGCATTCAGCCTAGCTTTCCCTGCCTACCTAAGTTCTGCCTTGCTATAGGTCCAAATCAGTTTCTTTTTTCATTAATGGTAATCACAGCACACAGAGGGGAGTCCCACATTATTTACTAGATACAATGATGTTTTAAAACATGTATTATATGACATTATTTGGCATATCTTAAAAGAAATAAATATCATTTGCCTGCAGGATGAGAAAGCAGGTGTAGGATGAATCATCTGTCCTGGAAATTAGAGGGCCGTGATTGGTTTGCCTGAAAATCCCACCTGTATTCTATCCTTCTAAACACAATCCTCAAATTCAGCAACCAGTCATTATTATCTCTGGTTATACCACTCCTATTATGAGGGCTACTCACACTGCTGATAAAGGAAGTAAAATACTGCACACACACACACACACACACACACACACACACACACACACACACACACACACACACATACCCCAACAGCCTGTTGAAAGTACAGGTGAGAGTAGAACTTGATTAGCTGTCTGTATGTAAATCCTAGGCAGAAACAACTTTAGGGAGGAATTATTTATATAGGCTCGTGGTTTCAGGGGTCTCAGTCCATCACAGCAGTGAGGCTATGCCAAAGCAGGAAGGATAGTTGACATCATGGTGGCAAGGAATCAGAGAAAGAGAAAATAAGAAGCAGTCAGGACAATATAGCTCTCTCGGTGGATTCTGTAACTCACTTTCCCAGCTGGGCCCTGCCTCCTGCCTCTTGCCACCACATTATGAATATATTGGGGGGGGGGTCAAACAAGTCATTAAGCCATCATGAACACACCTTCAAGGTGTGCTTTATCAGTTTCTTAATCCAATCAATCTGAGTATCAGTATTAGCCATAATACCTAATTATGGTACCATTTGTTCCTTATGGCTTATGGCTTCTCTGGCAAGGAAGGTTCTTGTAGGAGATGTGGTCCATGCCCCACTCATATCCCCCACATCCCTGGACTGTGCAGAGTCAGGGCTTTAATGCAATACACTATAACCGCTGCTCATGAACTGTCTCTGGCCAGAGATGACCTGTAGTAAGTCTGAAGCGTCCAAGCTCGATGCTCTTGGGAGCAGACCTTAAACATCAGTGGAAAAGATATCATAAAGAATATATTCCAGCTTCCTGTTCCTCATGTATGTGTCAATACCTCTGGAATGTTTGTCACGTAGCTTCTGAAAGACTGAGCCTCAGCTTTCTCTGTTGACTTCCTTTCTGGCCCTGCCACTTCTTCCCTTCTCTGCAGTGTGTTCAGAGGCCATCACTCACTACACTTTGGATCTTAAATGTCCTACAAAAGGTCATGTGTTAAAGACTCAGTTCCCAGCTTAACACTATTGGAAAGTGGTGGAACTTTTAGGTAACTGAACAGTGGGGAGAGCTTGGCTGATTGGAGACATGTCCTTGAGGGAGATACTGGGCCCTTCTACCTTTTTTTTGCTTTGTGGTTGCCATGAGATCAGTGATTGTTGTATCACATGCTCCCATCGTGCTATAATGCTTCATCACCGGTGCCAAAGTAATGGGGCTAGCTGGCTAGGGATTGAACTTAATGAAACATTTTCTTTTCATATATTAATTGTCTCAAGTATTTTGTGACCTTAATAGAAAGCTGATCAACATATCTTCCAATAAACTTCTTGTACCCAAATCTATTCCCAGAACTTCCAACCTCAGAAAGAATACAATCCACTCTTTTTTCTACCTCATATTCCCCCCCCACCAGAAACTGTCTCATTTTTCTAACTAGTCTTATCAAATTTGTATTCCACTCAGTAAGATGGACAGACCATTTTATGCACCTATTTTTTAGATGATTTAAGTTCAGAAGATAATAGAGAAGTCTATTGTTTGATATATGGAGACCAAGCATGTCAGCAAAGCGAGTCAGTAGCCCTTCTTTGTGATCAAGCCTGATCCTGGGGTTGAGGATGGGGACAATGAATTTTCAGCCTGCGACTGATGGTATGGCCATCTATTTCTCAACTTACAGCCTTTACTTACCAGTTTGAGTTAACTTTGAACCAGCTCTGTTTAGAAATGAAGAATCTGTGCAGTTGAAAAAGTTACACAGTAAATAAGAATGGCTCTGACCTCTTACACTTCCCCCACAGAGCTCCTGTCCCAAATCATTTTGAAAATGACTTTCATATTTCTTCTTTTTATAGCAAACCATGACCAAAAACACACTAGTAAATCTAAGTAAGACACTATTTTTCTCTTTAAGCCTCAGTCATGCAATGCAGTCATATAAGCAAGCCCTAAGATTTATAGTCAATTTAGCCTTCGTACTGAGTTTCTGGTTGTGTTTATGCTAGCTTAGTCTCCATCAAAATGATGTCCTAATTAAATATCAAAAATGGGTACTTGCCTCTGCTCTACCAATGACATCATTCCACCACAGTTATGCATCAACTACACTTGCAACCCCTGCCCTCCCCACATACACACACACACACACACACACACACACACACACACACACACACACAGAGTTTTCCTTCTATGGTGAGCTTGAACTTCAGTTTTCCAAGAATAACTTCTTAAACTCTACTTTTAGATCCATTCATCTATCATACCCTATGCCACAACCCCGCCCCCCAATCAATCTCTAGTTTGAAGTGTGTCCTTGGTGATAAGCTAGCATCCTAATATCGCCACTGAATGGAAGAGGAGGAAAGCAAATGTCACATAGCCTCACAATCAACTCCCCATCCCTGACTTTTTCCTCCCATGGTCTGGAGAATAACAGTGTGCTGCTGCTCTGGTGAGCCTGCATCCCCTGCCTCTCAGAGCTCCCTATGTCCAAATAAGGAACAGAGGCAGTTAAAATGTGGAAAATTAAGAAAATGCAGAACACATCATTAACTCATACGCTCAGGAAGCTGTGGCAATTGTGACTTCTCCTCACATAAGGCCCACTATAAAAGAAATATATATTTTAATTATTTCCAGTTTAGATAGTCCCAGTGTGCAATACACAGCCTCAATGGCTCACTATAGAAGAAAGGAAACCTGGGCAGGGAGAAGGCAAGAAGAAAGTTAGAGCTAATGTAGAACATTCACAAACCATCCTTACATTGCCCTGAGCAAAACTCGTCCTTTTATTGTACAGAAGAAGTAATTGATTTCCCTTACACTCCGCCTCTGTGTTCAGATTCTGTTTACACATGAGTTTTGACAGGTTTACCCCAAACAGCTTTGTAAGCCTGCTGCTCCCCTCACAATCTCCATGCTTATAATTCTTCTAAGTCAAAGGGAAAATGTACAACGTCCACAACTCTGGGTTGTGAGGCAGGCATCAGGAACTGTGGACATAGTTTATTTTTTGCATAAGATTTTCAATCATAGAGAATGCCACAGCTAAGAACTTTGATTCCATGGTCCTCTTGCTTGACATCCATCAAACACCAGAAAGAGCACCTAGTCACTTCCACTCAGCTCAGAGTGGAAAACTCTGCAGAGCAGCTGATAAGATCTCTGCTTTCCTAACTCAATGAAAACCAAACAGGAGTTTTAAGGGCACAGAGTCTGTGGTTTGGCAGGTAAACCCTGGGGAAGGCTCCATGCACTGGAGAATCTAGAATCCGCAACTTAGTATGCAATAATGCCTGCAGACTCTCTTCCACAGGCACAGCCTGTGCTCCTCTTGCCCCTGAGGAGAAAAAGAAAACAAATTTTTAAAGTCTCAACACATTTCATTCTAAAAATTTTGTTACCTGTTATTGGCTTTTCAGACTTAATAGCTTTACCCTCTCAAATTTTATCACATTGGTTGTTTAGAGAGTTTTGACACTGCTTTAGACTTGGAGTAGCTGGGTGAGATTTTTGTTGATCTTGGACAAAATGGGTTGAAGAAATACAGACATGTGTATGTATGATTATCTGGTATTTTCATCATACAATCATTTTAGTACATTGCAGAAGGCATGCAACTCACAATTTACTGACTTGCAATTCACATTTTAAACCTTTTATTTCTATGAACAATCAGTGTTTTTCAGGAAAAAGTCCACCTCAGAAATAATAATTATATTATTATTATCATTATCATATGACCTTTTCACAACAGCCCTTCTGATTCTAGAAGCCTTGTTTTGACCTGAAGCAAAAACATGATAATAGTATGACTGTATACAGGTATGATAACTGATGTGTACCAAGGGGAATATATTCTTAAAAAAATAAACTGTCTGGGAATAGAAAGAAAAGTCATAAAGCACACAGCCTGCCCCACAGAGAAGTAGTTATGACAATGGCCTGAGGTCTAAGCTAGCCCTTCATTCCAACCACTGCATTTGCTAGCAACATGGTTCCTTGCTGGTTCCCATTATTCTCGATACCCAAGACCTTCAGTGGCAACTCTTCTTGATTTGGGAGCTTATTCTCCAAGTCCTGAATCATAGGGCACTGTTCCCCACTGGTTCTATCTTCCCTGCCCCCATCACCTGGCACCTCAGCAGTCATAACCCAGAGGAAAAGGGTCTGTCCATTTGTGTGTGTGTGTGTGTGTGTGTGTGTGTGTGTGTGTGTGTGTGTGTGTGTGTGAAGATTATTAACACTTTTCATATGGCCTATTTCACTGCAAGGTGTCCTGGGTTTCCTAGGATAATTTGCATCAGTAACAAACCATAAGATGATGGCCAAGTATGAGAAAAAGAAGGAGGAGGGAAAACAGGATGGATGGGAAGAGAGAAAAATTGTAGGAAGAGCTAGAAGACAAAAATGGAAAGGAGGAGAAGGGGAAAGAGAAAGGAAGCAAAAGGGAAGGAGAAAGAGGAGAGACCTAGGTCACTCGTGAGATAATGATGTCAGTAAGAGTAACTTGTTCAAAGGTCACCCTGCCAACATGACAGCATCGTGATTTGAACCTGAGCTGCTCAGCCTCCAGAACCATACCAACCCCAATCCAACTAATCTATGCTAATAAAACTTTAGCTTTGGTGCACACCAGAGCTCTATACTTTTATTTCTCCACACACATATATTACGCTTTTGAAATCAATACTTAGATTTTTTATATTACATATCCATTACTAAGCAATTGTAGTTATAGTATTTTATGGCATTATATACTATCATACATTTTAAAGTTTTATATAACATTTTATGAAGTATTTTTATTTTATAGTATGTTTAATGCACTTACTTGTCTTTTAACTTTCGTACTAAAGATATGAATAACTTAAAAACCATTATAACAATAATAGAGTGTTCTGATTTTGATTATGCAGTCCCACGGAATTTTGTACCTGTATGTACCCTTTGTTTCTGCTTGAATAATTCCTTTATATTTCTTGTAAGGCTGGCCTAGAGGTAATGGATTCCTTTCAATTTCACCTGTCTGTGGAAGTCTTTAACTCATTTATGAAGGGCAGTGTGGCCAGGTGGAGTATTCCCAGAAGCTGCGTTTTCTTTCTCTGGGCACTTTGACTCTATCACCTACTCTTTGATGACCTGCAAAGATTCAACCAGAGACTGCTGACAGCGTCTGCCAACTTTCCGTGTATGGAATATAGTTTTTCTCTCTGGCTGCTTTCAAAGTTTTCTTTGTCTTTGAGTTTTGAACCTTTTTTGTGTGTGTAATGAGTCTTGGTAAAGTCTTTTCGTTGTTGTTAATTATTCTTGGAGGTTTTTTAGGTCATCTATTTGAACATTCATGTCTTACCCTAGGTTTGTGATGTGTTCAGCCAATATTTACTTGAATAAGCTTCTTTTCCGACTCTCTTTCTTCTCTCCTGAATACACCGTCACTCTTGACTGTACCCACAGCCTTCTCCATTCCTTCTCTTTCCTCTTTCTTCTTCGCTGACTAGATGAACGTCCATCCTGAGGCTCATTTCTGCTATTGACACTTTCTAGTGCATTTTCACTTCTTTCAATTCATTCTTTCTGTTCTAAAAGTTGTTTGGCTTAAAAGATACTTTCTCATCATTTTGGCTATTTGTTTCTTGTTTTCCTGATGTTGTTAGGCTGTTTGCTTGTGTTCCTTTGCATCTCACTGAGTTTCTATGAAACAATTATATTTGTAAGTTTTTCATCAGGAAATCCACGTACCTCCAGTTCTTTCATTCCGGTGACTATAATTAGTTTAATAAATTCCCTTGTTTAGTGCTATCTGGCAAAATTAGAGTCTCTCCCTGCTTATTTGAGAACTGACAAGTGAGGAAAAGTCTTCATCTTTTTGATTCGGGTAGGCAGATGGGACACTCTGTAGCATTAGGTGCAGAGTCTAGGTACCAGGTGCAGGAGACTTTAATGGCTTTAGCTTAGCAATAGAGGGCCACTGTTTTGTAGTTATCTGGGATCTGGACTTTGGTAATCACGTGGTCCTCACTCTCAAAAACAAACTGTGAGATATCTGCTCTGGCCTTTGGAGATATTAGATTTTTCGGCTGCAAGTCTGGGTCCAGAAGCAAGGGATAGTATAGTAGGCAGTGATGGGAACCAGAAACGACAGTGTATGTACAGGGGCAGCTACGGGTACATGCACTTGGTATCTTGTTCCTCTTTCCCCTCTTTTGACTCTGAACAAGGAAGGACAAATGACCACAATGTTGCCATGTCGAAGGACAAAAAGAACCACAGAGAATTCATCCACTAAAGAACTAAATTAAAGAAAAATAAACAGCAGGTGTGGTGAGATGGCTCAGCTGGAAAGGGATTTGCCATTAAGCCTAAGGACCCAAGTTCAATCCCCAAGATCCACCTGGTGGAAGGACAGAAATAACTTCTGCAGAAAGAAAATTGCCCTCTAACCTACACACACACACACACACACACACACACACACACACACACACCCCAAATAAATAAATAATAGAGTTTAAAAATTAAAGAACTAGCAAGCAATTACATCATGATTTCTTACTTTTTAAGGAAAATAAAAGGTTGCAGTTTTCTGAAAGTATTTTTACCTTCCAAGAGTGAGTTACTGGCAGCCACAGAGTTAATTGTTTGTACAGAACTAATTTATTTTAACCTTGTGTTAAATAAGTGGTAGCACATTGGAAGAAGTCATTGGTCACTCAGATTAAAGAAAACAACAAAAATGATTCTTACACTTGCTTCTTAAAGCAAAATATCATCTGAAGTATGAGCCTAACATTCTGCCAAATCAGATTCCTTTCCTGCATCGCTTCTCTGGCACTGGAAGGCAGTCCCCACACTGATGGACCCATCCTAACAGTAAACTGCAGGTAAAGCATTGAGAGTCCATGAGAAGCATTATATCAGCTAATGGTGCATCTGAAGTTGGAACCCTCTTCAACTTTACTAATCACAAAGATGAATGTGTATGAACCACAGAGATAAATTCATATTTCTCCAAACTAAAACCAACAAAGAAATGACTTTTCTTGTTATACTTGTAGTTTTTAAACAAAGCCATATATCTTTTTTAAAATGATTTTTATTGAGCTCTACATTTTTCTCTGCTCCTCTTCCTGCCTCTCCCCCCCACTTCAACCCTCTCCCAAGGTCCCCATGCTCCCAATTTACTCAGGAGATCTTGTCTTTTTCTACTTTCCATGTAGGTTAGATCTATGTATGTCTCTCTTAGGGTCCTCATTGTTGTCTAGGTTCTCTGGGATTGTGATTTGTGGGCTGGTTTTCTTTGCTTTATGTTTAAAAACCACTTATGAGTAAGCACATGTGATAATTGTCTTTTTGTATCTGGTTACCTCACTCAAAATGATGTTTTAAAGTCACATATCTTTATGTGAACTCCCCCCCGCCCACTACCCAAGAATATTCTTTTTTTTTTTTCTTTTTTTAATCGATTTTTATTGAGCTCTACATTTTTCTCTGCTCCCCTCCCTGCCTCTCCCCTCCCCTTCAACCCTCTCCCAAGGTCCCCATGCTCCCAATTTACTCAGGAGATCTTGTCTTTTTCTACTACCCATGTAGATTAGATCTATGTATGTCTCTCTTAGGGTCCTTATTGTTGTCTAGGTTCTCTGGGATTGAGATTTGTGTGCTGGTTTTCTTTGCTTTATGTTTAAAAACCACCTATGAGTGAGTACATGTGATAATTGTCTTTCTGCGTCTGGGTTACCTTACTCAAAATGAAGTTTTCTAGCTCCATCCATTTGCCTGCAAAATTAAAGATGTCATTATTTTTTCTGCTGTGTAGTACTCCATTGTATAAATGTACTACATTTTCCTTATCCATTCTTTGGTCGAGGGGCATTTAGGTTGTTTTCAGGTTCTGGCTATGACAAACAATGCTGCTGTGAACATAGTTGAGCACATGTCATTGTGGCACAATTGAGCATCCTTTGGATATATACCCAAAAGTGGTATTACTGGGTCTTGAGGAATCTTGTTTCCTAATTTTCTAAGAAATCACCACACTGACATCCAAAGAGACTGTACCAGCTTACATTCCCACCAGCAATGCAGAAGTGTTCCCTTCCTTTACCGTACAACTTCTCCAGCATAAGATGTCATCAATGTTTTTTATGTTGGCCATTCTTACAGGTGTAAGATGGAATCTCAGAGTTGTTTTGATTCGCAATTCTCTGATGACTAAGGATGTTGAGCATTTCCTTAAGTGTCTTTCAGGCATTTTAGATTCCTCTGTTGAGAGTTCTCTGTTTAGGTCTGTACTCCATTTTTTTAAATTGGATTATGTGATCTTTTGGTGACCAATTTCTTGAGTTCTTTGTATATTTTGGAGATCAGACCTGTGTCTGATGTGGGGTTAGTGAAGATCTTTTCCCATTCTGTAGTCTGTCGTTTTGTCTTGTTGACAGTGTCCTTTGCTTTACAGACGCTTTTCAGTTTCAGAAGGTCCCATTTATTAATGGTTTCTCTCATT